>PVIH01006091.1:68091-115529 GCA_004025045.1 Sigmodon hispidus
TTTTTTTTTTTTTTTTTTTTTGAACTTTATTTATTTATTTGCCTTGGTGTTTGCCTGGAACTGGAACTACAGACAGTTGTTAGCTGCCATGTGGGTGCTGGGAATCGAACCCGGGTCCTCTGGAAGAGCAGACGGTGCTCTTAACCACTGAGCCATCTCTCCAGCCCCGTGTGTGGACTTTAAATGGGGAAAACTGAAGCTTAATATTTTGAGTGCTGCCTGTGTGTTTCAAGTTTTGGTAGTCTTTCCTCAGAGCCTTAGTCTAGATTGCTAGGATTTACCAGCTATTTTTGTTCTTTACTACTCTAACGATATTCTTTGATTTTATAGAGGAAGAAAGTGAAAATGTGGTTTATAGGAAGAACTATAAAGACTTATTATGCAAACCTATTGATAGTTAATGTTCAGTTAATGTTTACCCTCAGTGCTCTAAGTAGGGAGTGTTACTGTGTGACAGAACTTTTCCTCAGGAGGTGCAACACACACACATATATTCAGATGGGAAACTCACAATAGACTAAAGTATGGACGCCACCGAAGTCCAACTTGGTGAGCCAGTAAATTTTATTGGGGCTACATACAGGGGTATGGGTGAGGGGTCACTTACAGGAGCAGAGATGACTCAGATGTGTCACCAATTCCCATCCTAGCCTATCACAGTTCACAAGAGGTGGGAAAGCTGGAGCACACTGGACAGCCTGCAGGCAGCTCAACTCTTTTTTTTTTTTTTTTTTTTTTAAAACTTTATTTATTTATTTGCCTTGGTGTTTGCCTGGAACTGGAACTACAGACAGTTGTTAGCTGCCATGTGGGTGCTGAGAATCGAACCCGGGTCCTCTGGAAGAGCAGACGGTGCTCTTAACCGCTGAGCCATCTCTCCAGCCCCAGCTCAACTCTTTATAAACCTCTTTCAGACAGCTCAGCTGGTTTCTTCCTCCAAGCAGCTGGACTGGTCTCAGTTTCCTTGTACCTCTTCTCCCTTGAGCCTTTTCTTACAACACAGCTTCCTGAGAAGGAGATGCTGGGCCTTTTTTTACTGCTTACTCTGGCAGGGAGGAGCCCAATGAATCTGGTCAGTTTCAGGGATTTCCTATAGCTATTTTGTGTTGTTTACTTTCCTGTCCTAAGATTTTCCCCATGGGATGGAATGTTTCAATCTCAGGAAACTGTTACACACTTTACATATCTAGGAGCTGGGCTCTGAAACAGTTACACTGATACCAGGGAGAGTGGCTCTAAAGTTCCCCAAGACTAGTTAGAAATGTCATTTGAACAGCACAGAAGGTGATACTTAAGTAAAAACGCTTGTTTCCACATAAAGTTCTTTGAGTTTCTGAATTTGAGAGATGGAAAAAAGCAGCCCTGCCCTTAAAGCACTTTGCTGGTTTCTTACAGCATTAGGACTCAGAGAGGGAACTCCTGCTACTAAATGACTCTGTGCTGTTGGTACAGAGGTCATTTGCTCTGTGGTTACTGTGTACAGTAGATAATCCACTTGTGCTATTTCATAAGGAGGCTGGTTACTCAGGTACTGAACATTTGCAGCTTATACAAAACCCTTTAGAGGGGCTGGAGAGATGGCTCAGCGGTTAAGAGCACCGTCTGCTCTTCCAGAAGACCCGGGTTCGATTCCCAGCACCCACATGGCAGCTCACAACTGTCTGTAGTTTCAGTTCCAGGCAAACACCAAGGCAAAATAAATAAATAAAAGTGTTTTTTTTTTTTTTTTTTTTTTTTTTTTTTTTTTTTTAAACCCTTTAGAACCAGAGTTTTTGTTTGTTTTATTTTTTGGAGACAGGGTCTTTTTTTAGCCCAGGCTTGCTTAGAACTCACTGTATAGCCCAAGATTATAGATGAGCTCCGCCATGCCTAACACTGTTTTTTGTTTTTGTTAAGTGCATAAAATTTCTTTTTAACTTAGCCTAGTAACCTGGACTTGCAGGGCTAGCAGTTCATATTCTTGTCAGTGTATCCTATTGCCTGTTAACACCACATCAACAAATTAACACGAAACAGGGACAACACCACTCCCTGAATACTGTCTCTTAAGTTGTCCTATACCTAGACCATAAATGTTCAGCAAGTTGTTCATGTCCACCTGGGAATTCTTATGATGAGGAAGGTGAATCAGAATGTTCCCATTTACTTTCACATTCTGTTTGGAAGAGAAAGCCACACACTTGATTCTTTGCAGTTTGGTAGATAACTGGGATATGAAGTCATAATGCCATTATTGCTTTTGAATGGTGGCCATTAGCTGTTTGTTAGTAATCTTGTGGCTTTACTCCAAAAAATGAGAGTGAGTATGAATATGTGTGTGTTGATACAGTGGTTGCCCTTTGTCTCATGGCTCTGAAACAGCTTCATGAAGAGGAGGGACATGATCTGTGTTAAGGTCTGTTGGGATAAAACCCAAGCAGTTTTCTACCTTTTTTCAGGGAATGAGGCCATATCGTCCTCGCTTTGATATCATTTGGTAGCTCTGGGCTCCTAGAAGGGGCTGCAGGGGCACAGGACACTTTGACTGATATAGAGAGGTATTTGCTGTCCCTTTTATTTACTCTTATTTTATTTGTTCTGATTTTTGTTTCTTTGCTTCTTCTGTTTTGATACATCTGTGTTGCCCATGCTGGTTTTAAATTCATCTACTTTTGTTACTTGTTCTTAACTATCTAAGCTTATGATTTGCTTGAAAAACAGGGTTAGTGTGGCTTAAGAAAGACAAGACTTCTTTTAGGTTCAGGCCTTTGCATGGTTGAAGTACACATAAATATCCCATCATCATGGTAGAGGCTTGGAATGAATGGGCCCCCGAGAAAGGGACTGGGGTTGCTAGGTGTGAAAAAAACAAGCAAACAAAAAACGCAAAACTTGGTATTTTTAACCTTGGTCATATAAAACTACTATGTAGGGATGTATGTGTACACACTTCAGGTACTGCTGTGTAGGTATCCAGAGGCCATTTCAAGCCCACAGACCCTTGTGAATTTTATTAAAGTTGCCTGTTTGCCTTCTTTAGTTCCCAGAGTTCATCCTCCTCCTCCCGAACTACCTGAGAAGTCATAGGTCTTGGGTTCACTTTCTGCCCTTTGAGCCTGTGTCTGCTGCTTGGCTTATTTCAGTGTCGTATTTACTGAGCATGCCTTGAACCAGATTCTGTGTTCATTGCTGTGGCTGTTGGGAAAGAAACATAAGCTACACTTTCTGTCTTCAGCAGCTCTGAAAGAAAAACACATTACTGTACTAAGCAGCCCAAGACAGTGTTAAGTTCCAGGGCTCTAGAAGAGGAAAAAATCTTTTATACCTCTTGAACTTAGATTTTAATTTTTACATTTATTTACTTATTGTGGGGACATGTGCCATAGCATGTGCGTGGAGGTTGGTCCTTTCTTTCCTTCCACTGTGTGGGTCCTGGCCAACAAGCTTGGCGGTAAGTGCATTTTACCCACTGAGCTATCACGCCACTTTCAACTTAGGCTTTTATGGTAGGTATAGAGTCCCAAGCAAGCCTGAAATGCTCCAGTCTTTATTGTGTGATCTAAGTACCTATGTAGGTAGTGGCTATTGGATATGAGGAGGACGCTATGAGGGATGCTAAAGAGAAAATCCTGGCTTTTCTTTTCTTTTTCTTTTTTTTTTTTTTAAACTTTATTTATTTATTTATTTGCCTTGGTGTTTGCCTGGAACTGGAACTACAGACAGTTGTTAGCTGCCATGTGGGTGCTGGGAATCGAACCCGGGTCCTCTGGAAGAGCAGACGGTGCTCTTAACTGCTGAGCCATCTCTCCAGCCCCCCTGAGCTTAATTTTTAAGATAACAGCTTGTCTTTTGAGTTCTCTCAAAGCATAGTAGATTTATAGTCACTTTGTCAGCTAAACACAGAGCTTTCAAACCAATGCTGAGAATGAAGTTTCGTTTCCTACAGCCTTGAGCTGGGATAGATACCCACTTCCCTCTTCTGGAGAAGAAATGGCTGAGGACATGCACTGTTCCCTGGGGCTTTTTAAACTGCTGGAGACATCTTGCTCCAGTTGGCAGACACTCTTTGATTTCACACGTACTGAATGTGGTATGAGAGACAGTTACAGTGTATTGTAGAGTAGACTCCACAACCTGGTCTACAGTGAGTTTCAGGACAGCCAAGGATACACAGAGAAACCCAGTCTCAAAAAACAAAACAAACCAAATAGTTCTTTTACTAACCAGTTGTGATCTTGGACAATTTGTCTGACAATTTTGCATTTTGGTCCTCCCATCTGTAAAACAGGAATAATAATACCTGCCTTCCTCGGTTTAGAGGAACTAACATGTTAGTGTGCTTAAAGCAGTGACTAACATACAGAGACTGAAATTGGCTAGCTACTGTTAATTTTACTAATATAATTCAGGAGTATGAATGGTATCAGGGAACTCCTAAATCATATATCTTTAATCACCAACCTGGTAAGTGTGTGTCTGTGTTACCTCAAATTCAGGTGTGCTAAACCCTGTCCCAGAGCTCAGATGGTTTTAGTTTGGGTTTGTTTGAGACAGGGTCTTACTATGTAGTCCTTGCTATCCTAGGACTCTATGTGTAGACCAGGGTAGCCTTGAAGTCACAGAGATCTGCCTATCTCTGCCTCCCAAGTGCTGGGATTAGAGGCATGATCCACTACACCAACCCACTGAAATTTAGTTTACTATACATTATTAGAAAAAAATTAGGAAACACCAAATGCTGTATAGATCCACTTTAGTACTGTTTTCAGAAATATTCTAAGCTTTATTATTATGCAATACAGGCTGTTGAAATGGCTCCATGATAAAATGATTTCATTTCTGGAATCCACGTGGAAGGAGAGGCTGACTTCTGAAAGTTGTCCTTGTCTTTACCCGTGCACCCTGCTTGGCAGTGCATTTTTGCACATGCTGAATGTCGGTGGATATGTGTGTAAATGTATAAATAAGAATACTTTCACAGGTAACTGAAGGTAGCTCAATGGCAGAGTGCATGCTTAACATGCACAGTCTTGTAGTTCCTTCCCAACAGGTGGTGGGGGGAGACAAAACACAACTTTAATATGCTGCTATTTCCTATATCTTACTAATTATTTTTAGTGGTTACATAATATATGGAGGTAATGGTCTATAATTGACTTTTCTAGTTCCTTGTTGCTGGGTTTCTTGATTGTTTCTATTAATAATTTAGTTCTTAGTCTCAAGAGAGACGTTGGGTACTGTGTTGTCCTGCTGTCTGACTCCTGGACTGATGTCACCTGCTTTAAGACAGTTAACTGAGAATGGCCCCAAATTCTCAGCCAGAACAGATCTTAACAGCACATCTATTCATTCACTTCTTAGTCCCCCAGTAACAGTAGGACATTAGTTCAGAGTTTGACTGTTTTATGGGATTGTAATAACCAGATTTGTGAAATGATAAGGCAGCTTTTATATCTAAAATGATTGAGGTTTTTCTCAAGCACATTTTATTTTGGGCCTTTCTTTAGAATGATCATTTGCAGATCTCAGCCTGGTCTTCAGAGTGAGTTCTAGGACAGCCAGGGCTATTATACAGAGAAACCCTGTGTTATAAAACAAAACAAAAAGAGGCTGTGCTTGAGGGGTTTTCAGTAACAGGTAGAATAAGGTAATAAAACCTCATTTACAAGCACATACAATTTCCAGTGGTCGGGATGCTGAGTGGGTGGAGGACTTTTACTGTCTGGCCATTGTTTAAACAATTGGTGTATTTGTAAACATGCTCTTGTAATCAGAAAAGGCATAAATTAATAGGTCACCAGATGGTAGTTTACAAATAACTTTTTTGTTGTTGCTTTTTTTTTTTTTGAAAGGATGTTGTGTACCCCCAGTAATGCTCTCTGGCCTAAAAGTCACAGACATCTTTCTGCCTCAGCTTCCAAAGGCCTAGAAACATAGACATGTGTTCTGTTAAAGCCCAAATGACTCTTCTAATAATTCAGTGGTTTCTTTATTCCATTTTTGGGTCAGGTTTTGGTTCATGTCAAGCACCACCTATCTGCTTTACTATATGTCAGTTTCTTCAAAATGTTTGGCTTTGAAAAGTAAATGAAGATTTGAAGTTACGAATGGGTTTTTAATGTATTTATTTAATTGAAGAATATAAGGTAAGTGAAGTTATACTTTTTCCTGTGGCCAAATAACTTTTTTTAAATCAAGTAAATCTCATGTCATCGTTGGAGCATTTATAAAAAGCCTCTCCCGGGCTGGAGAGATGGCTCAGTGGTTAAGAGCACCGTCTGCTCTTCCAGAGGACCCAGGTTCGATTCCCAGCACCCACATGGCAGCTAACAACTGTCTGTAGTTCCAGTTCCAGACAAACACCAAGGCAAATAAATAAATAAAGCTTTTAAAAAAAAAAAAAAAAAAAAAAAAAAAAAAAAAAAAAAAAAAAAAAAAAAAAAAAAAAAAAAAAAAAAAAAAAAAGCCTCTCCCATCATGAAAGCTCAAGTTTTTAGAACTTTTCAGGAAAAAGAATTTATTTATTTATTTATAATGAGGCTTACATGGTTTAATTTTTTTTTTAGACTTACTTACTTACTTTATTTATTTATTTATTTGCCTGGAACTGGAACTACAGACAGTTGTTAGCTGCCATGTGGGTGCTGGGAATTGAACCCGCGACCTCTGGAAGAGCAGACGGTGCTCTTAACTGGTGAGCCATCTCTCCAGCCCCATCAGGAAAAAGGATTTAATATGTACACCGTTGTCACTGTGTGTGTGTGTGTGTGTGTGTGTGTGTGTGTGTGTGTGTGTGTGTGTGTTTGCGGGCGCGCGCCCCCCATTGATGATTACTGTGATTTCTGAAGTACAGTGATGGAAAACCAGTGATAAAACCGAATTCCAAATACATGTAATAGAAGTAAGCAGGTCTGTCCACTGGGGAGAGACAGATAGGGAGGGTGTCTGTTGAGGTGTCCTGCGCCCTTCAGAGAATGGCAGTCAGGATATTTGAAACCACTTTCTTACCATTTTCTCACCATCACTGAGTCCACATGGAACCTGGAATTTGTAAAAGCACCTACATCAGCCATTCTTCTGGGCGAGTTTGTGGCCAGGGGCCTCACCTCATAACCAGGGTAGAAACGGATAGACTTGATTAATCTTGCTTTGAAATTAGTTATATAGTTGACATACTAACTGAAGTCGCTGCGGACCCACCCTCCAGTGCTTGCACTTGTCCCTGGAGTTGGGAAGTTCACTTCCTAGGTTTTTATCTTGGCCTTGATAGTGTTACCACCTCCTCCGAGCAGAGACACACTGATAGACTTGCGCCTTCACTGTTAATTTGTTGGCCCCCAGTATGAAACAGGCTTTGGCTTCTCTTTTTCTTCTTCACCACTTTCCTGCTAGGTAACAGAAGTCCCCAGGAAGGACAGGGTCCTCATCTACATGTCCTCAAGTGATCCAATCAAATTATTTTCTGCTCTGAACTTGGTTTGAGGCTTTTTGTTTGTTTTTTATCTGTTGAGATGGAGTCTTGATGTGCCGCTCAGATTGGCTTCTGCCCTCCTGCCTCATCTCCCTGCTGGCTGGGACACCACGTTTACCACCTTACCTGGCTCCCTGAACCTTTAACTTCTGTTCTGTTTGAGAAACAGTCTTGCTTTGTATCTCAGGCTGTCCTCAATTCATGCTTGCCCTACTTCTGCCTCTCCGCTGCTGGGATTGTTGGTTGTTTTTTTTTAACTTTGTGAGATTGGTCTCACTGTGTATCTCCAGCTAGCCTGAAACTCACTGTGTAGACCAGGCTACCCCTGAACTCAGCTCCACCTGCCTTTGCCTCTCAAGTGCTAAAATTAAAGGGAGTGGGGCCAGACACCATGTTTGTTCCTTATTCTGATTTTGGTTTTGTGTCTGCTGTCTGTTTGAGACAGGGTCTCACTATATATATATCTCCCAGGCTGGCCTAAACTCACAACCTTCTCTTGGCTTTCTGAGTACTAGGATTCCACCAATGCTGCACCATGCCCACTTTGCAGTTGGTAATTTAAAATGCACCATAAATAAGTGAACTTAGTCTCTGAATCACCCCCCTCCCAATTAAATGCATGCCAGCATGCCTGGTAGATGCATCTTCTTCTTTTATTTAACTTTTCCTTGTGTAACTGAGGATAGTCCTGCATTTCCTGATTCTCCAGCCTTACTTCTCCATTGTTGGGATCATAAGTGTGCAACAGTGTATGTCAGGCTCCATCGATTATTTGTTTGTTTTCATTTTCTTCTTAAAAATACTTACTGGGCTGGAGAGATTTATCAGCAGTTAAGAGCATTGTCTGTTCTTCCGGAGGACCTGGAGTTCGACTCCCAGCATCTACATGGCAGCTAACAACTGCCTGTAATTCCAAGATCTGACACTCTTACACAGTTATACATGCAAGCAAAACGCCAATTCACATAAAATAAAATAAATATTTTTTTTTAAAAAAACTTATTTTGTTGGGTTGTGGTGGCATACACTTTTACCCTGGCACTCAAGAAGCAGAAGCAGGTGGATCTCTTGAGTTCAAGGCCAGTCTGGTCTACAGAATGAGTTCTAGGACAGCCAAGGCTATACAGAGAAACCCTATCCTGATTTGTTTTTTATTATGTTACATGTAATTGTGGGTGAGAACAGGTACCTCCAGAGTCCAGAAGGAGGATATCAGATACCTGGAGCTGGGGGGGAGGCCAGGGCAAAAAAAAAAAAAAAAAAAAGATACCTGGAGCTGGAGTTGTGGTGCTGGGAACTTACACAGTCTTCCACAGCACATGCTCTTAACCCTGCACCATAGCTCTGCTTTCTCTTTTTTGTTCATTTGTTTTCTGAGACAAGGTATTTCTGTGCAGCCCTGGCTGTCCTGGAATGTACTTTGTAGATCATTCTGGCCTCAAACTCACAGAGCTCTGCCTATCTTTGCCTCCTGAGTTGATGATTTCTTAAAATTACCTACCTTGATAGATTGTAACTACAGATACCAGTAGATTATAGTACCGGTGAGGTGGCTTGTTGTATGAAGAGTTCCCAGGCCCATTTGGGCCCGGAGGTTTGGACCTGGACCATGGCGGTTTTTTCCCCCCCAAGGAAATTTTTTTTTTTTTTTAAAACTTTATTTATTTATTTATTTATTTATTCATTTATTTGCCTTGGTGTTTGCCTGGAACTGGAACTACAGACAGTTGTTAGCTGCCATGTGGGTGCTGGGAATTGAACCCAGGTCCTCTGAAAGAGCAGACAGTGCTCTTAACCAGTGAGCCATCTCTCCAGCCCCTCCCCCAAGGAAATTAATCAGACACTTATATTAACTTTATACTGTTTGGCCCATGTCTTAAGCATATTACTAACTAGCTCTTTCATCTTAAATCAACCCATTTCTATTAATCTGTCTGCCACATGGCTCGACCCTCGGCTCACCTGGATTCCTTACATGGTTCTTTCTGGGGGTCGGATGGAGACTGGGTAACTCCACCCTCCTCCTACCTGTCTGTCCTCTGATTCTCCACCCACTTCTATGGTGCTCTACATAGGCCAAAACAGTTCTTTATTTACAGCATACAGAGAACATTCCACCACAGTGGCTTAGTGGGTAAACGCACTAGCTGCTAAACATGACAGCCTGCATTTGATCCCTGGAATCCACGTGGCAGGAGAACTGGCTCTTTACAAGGTGTTCTCTGATCTCTACTTGCCAAGATGGCACAAGCTTTGTGGCATACATACATGCTGAATAATGTTTTTCTAAAAAGACTTTAAAGAAACCACTGAATATTTCCTGAGTTTTTAAAAGGGTGCTATGTTTAATGCTAAGGTTAATACAAAGACCAAGTTTCAAGGTCTAAATAATACTTCATGCCCTGTTCTAAGAGCTTGCTAGACGTTGGATGTTTTGAATGGAGCAGACTTTGTAAGACGTTAGGCAGATTTCTGAGTTAATTTAGAAGCTCTCAGACTACGTTTGGCTGTGAAGCTGTCCGTGACTTACTAAGGACTTGCTTCTAAATTTAGCAAAGTTCTGAAGTGTTAGCTGGAGCTGTCCTAGAACACTTCAACTTGGAATTGTCTTTGAGAAATGTATTTGGCAGTTATGAAATTAGATGTGAGCTATTAATAGTATCAGGGTCCACAAATCACCCTACAAAAGACCACCACTCACATATGCAAAAGCAAGAGCGTTTATTTCCCGAGAAAATTCCTGCATGTAGGAATCAGTCACACAACAAAATGGCGACAATCCCAAGTGAAGCTTGTAGGCTCCTTTTAAGTCCAGGTAGGAGACTCTCAGGGACAGTTAGGTCATCTCCAGCAAACACAATTAGCTAAGCAAGCAACAGTTACATTAGCTTATACTTGCTTGGCCGTGGCATTTTTGAATGTGTAAGGACTCTCCCAGGAATGTATCAAGAAAAGAAAGATGGGGTTTGCAGGATCTGCCCTTTTCTGATTGGCAGGCTGCAGGGCTAATGATCTGGCTGGGGAGGAGGGCCTCCCCCTCCAGTTTGATCTATGCATGTCAAAGTGTCATGTCGGAGGTTTGGAGGTGGCCACAAAGGCCAGAACATAGGCAAGCAGGAGAGACTGACCAGGCTCAGGTCCCCAGCTCTGCACCTACACTCACCTAATGTGCCTCACCGTGGCTTGGCTGCTTCCTCGATGCTTATCCATCCCCCTTGAGTAATGGGTGATCTCAAATCATGGAGATGATTCTTCCAGGTCTAAGGGGCCAGCCAGAGCAGACAAAAGAGAGTGATCAACCAGGGTGACCAGTTAAATAAGGACTCATATCGTCCTTCATTTTATTGTCTCTCAATTTTCCTGTCAGACAACTTCTTCCTCAGCACAGTCATGGAATCTAATGACTCGATGAGTCGTTGGCATAAAAACAGCGCCATTCCCCTAGGGTCGAGCATAGACTTCCTTATTGAAAGCATAGCAAGGGGCTGGAGAGATAGCTCAGAGGTTAAGAGCACTTGACTGCTCTTCCAACAGTCCTGAGTTCAATTCCCAGCAACCACATGATGGCTCACAACCATCTGTAATGACATCTGGCACCCTCATCTGGCCTGCAGAGACACTGTATACATAAATAAATTTAAAAAGAAAAAGAAAGCATAGTAAGTCCAGCCTTCTTCCATTCTGGAGGATTCCTGCAGCTAAGGAGGAGAGGGCTTCTTCCAAATGGGTGATAGATTTCTCTAGGGTGGCTATACCTGCACCTATGGCCATGCTGGTCTTGGAGAATGAGGACTGAAGTCCTGGTACCTATGGCTCTGGGTAGACCTGGGCCTAGGAGGGAGGACACCAGGACAGCTGAGAAAAATTCCCATTTGGCCAATTTCAGTGCTTCCAGCTGGTGAAGTTCTTTTTCTGGGCAATGGGCTATTTTAGGGACCAATTGAACTAAGACACAGAAGCCTTGAGTGTTTATTAAAACTTGAATGTACTTGGAGGGGGAGTGTTAAACATGTAGGGCAAGCCCACCAGGCATCATCGTCCAAGGGGATTAATTATCCATCCCCAATGGACTTTTGAGTCTTTTACAGAGATTGAGATGATTTGGTGGGGGCGGCCAATGCAAAGGCCATTTCCTGTCACTGGCTGTAAGATGAGCCTCCCTTTGCCTGTTTGTTGCCATCTGCATTTTGGATGTCAGAGGAGTCGGTATACTTTTGCCATTATTGCAAATCCTTTCATAAAAAGGGGGTTATGTGTCTAGGCAAAGTCAACAAGTTTTAGTGAGACTGGACTTTGAGGCGTTTAAAACCAAATGGGGGGCTGGAGAGATAGCTCAGAGGTTAAGAGCACTGGCTGTTCTTCCAGAGGACCTGAGTTCAATTCCCAGCAACCACATGGTGGCTCACAACCATCTATAATGAGATCTGGTGCCCTCTTCTGTATACTGTATACATAATAAATAAATAATTAAAAAAAAAAACAAAAAACCAAACAGGGAGCTTTTAAAAGGTTTAAAGGCCCTGAGTACAGGAGTAGGTTCATGGGAGCAGTTTTGTGTGTCAATGACAGTGTTTTAGTTTCTGTGGGCCTCGGAGTGGGGACGGGTATGGGTCTAGTTGGGCATATCACTTTATTGAGGCCCAAGGGCTGACATGGTTGTAGGGGCTAGACTTCTAATTATAGAGTGGATAATGTTCCCAGGTCTGTGGGTGCCACTCTGTTTTTGTTATATAGCCTTAAATCATAGGTCTTTCCTGACATCCAGCTAGAGGCCTTCTTACCAGCATCAGTGAATCAAGTCACCTCTGGGTTGCATGTCCCTCTTCCACCATGCCTAGGCAACAGGCTGGTGCATATGCTCTTTTTACTCTGATAAAGTCCCTGGTCTTTGGGACTTTCTTTCCACCGGGTGTGACCCATAGAAACACAACTCTATAAGCCACAGAAATAGTCGCTTTCTCCTCCACAGGTTTTTACCTGGGCCTTAGTTCTATTCCATTGAGGGCAAACATAGAAATGGATGTAATATTTTTGGATAAAAAAGTCAGTATAGACATGTCCGTGCAACATTCAGTTTGCCATTTCAGTGAAAAGTGCTCCCAAGTCAAAGTACAGATCAGGAAACCAGGTCCATAAGGGCACAGAATGGGAGGCCTGGTTTAGGGCCTCCCTTGAGTCTGCATTGATGACCTTCCAAGTGAGGTTAAAGGGCTGATGGGGGTTTGGACGTCCCTTGGGAGCCTGGTTGGAAAACCCCAACAGACCTGAACAAAGGAGACTAAGGAAGCGTAGGAGCAAGTCCATGCTTAGTGGGTTGGTGACCTTATGGATTCTGTTTTAGAGGCTCTTGTGGGTATGCACATACCCCTCCAAATGGCCCCCCAAAGTCCAGGGTTAGATGGCACACATCTGAGGCCAGTGCTGTTTCTGTACCTGGAACAAGACTTGCAAAGAAGAAAGGGACCTTTGGTCATCAACTAACAATTCCGCCTTAAGGTTGGGTAATGGGGGGTGGGTGTCAAGCTCAGGGTGGAAGGAGAGTTGCGGACCTGTAAAAGAGCAGAAAGAAGGAGAAATACCCAGTCATTGCCAGTCTTAAGGGTTAATTATGTTCAGGTCTGTTTTAGGGTTCACTTCATTTTTCCTACCTACCCTGAATTTTGGAGACCAGACAAACAATGAAGTTTCCAGTTAGTCCTCATCGCCTTAACTAGTTTCTGTGCTACCTGAGAGATGACTGTGGCCCTTATCTGAGCCCAGGAGCACTAGGAGGCCATACCACTGCTGTGGATATTGATTGCTCTTGTACGATGTAAAGATTTGTTGCTTGTATTGGTTTAATAAAATGCTGATTGGTCAGTAGAGGCAGGAAGTAGAGGCAAGGCAACTAGACTAGGAGAATTTTGGGAAAAGAAAAGGCAGAGCAGTAGATGCCAGCCAGATGCAGAGGAGCAGAAGATGCGAAGGCTGAACTGAGTGAAGCCAAGGTACCAAGGCATAGGATTAAACAAATAGAATCATGGGTTAATTTAAGTGTCAGAGCTAGATCGTAATATGCCTGAACTACTGGCCCAGCATTTACTATAAAAATAAACCTCCAAGTCAATTTATTTCATCAGAGCTTCAGGGCTTTGGGGCTAGGCTGGGCCAGAAATTTCTTATTATATACCAAAGGATGATTTCTTCTAGTATTTGTTTGACCACTATTGCAGCTGTCTCATGTTTAGTTGGGAAAGCCTCGGTCCATCCTGAAAAGGTATAAAGACTAATATTTATAGCCTTACAGGCCTGATTTTACCTCTGTGAAGTCAGTTTCCCAGTTGGCTCCAGGCCATGCTCTTCTTTCTTTCTCTGTTCTCCATTGATGCTCCTTTGCCCAATTTGGCACTTACCAGGTAACATGTTGGGCAGTGGGCTACAGCTTCCTCTATTTTTGGTCTTGGGTCAAACACCTTGGGGTGTGCTTTTCTTAGTTATAAAGAATATTAAATATAAAACTTTAAACTCACTCATAAGAAAGGTCCTCTTTTCCAATGTTTTGGGCAGTGCACAACAGCCCCTTTTCGGGGCAGTCATATGGCTTACAGGAGATTGAGGGTTTCCTGCTTGTTCTCTGTGTCCCTGTAGACGGCACTGTAAACATGCACAGTGGCAAAGGCTTATGGTCAGAACTAGTAATTCAGCCCTCTGGGACCTGGGAGCAGAGCCTCTGCCTAGATGATTGCCTCTTCTGAAGTCACTGTGTGTGTGGAGTGTGTGTGTGTGTGTGTGTGTGTGTGTGTGTGTGTGTGTGTGTGTGTGTGTGGTTGGTTGATATGTATGTGGGGGGGATATATGGTTTGTCGAGGGGAGGGGATTAGAAACCAGAGGTCAACATCAGGTGTGTTTTTCTTTATTTCTCTCCACTTTATTTTTTTATTCAGGGTCTCTCATAGAACCTAGAAGCTCACTGTTTTGACTAAACTGGGTAGCTAGCCTCTGAGATCTGCTGCCCACTTGCCTTAGCCCTCTCTCCTTAGCTGGTATTACAGACAACGCACAGCCATCCCTTGCTTCTACGCAGTGTAGGGTTCTGAACTGAAGACCTTCTGTACAGTACACTTTTTACAACTGAGCAGCAGCCTACATGCCTATTAGATGGATATTTTGCTTTTCTTTCTTTCTTTTAGGGAGATGGTGGAAAAGCTCCCCCTCTCCTGACAGAATTTCTCTGTGTTCCTAGAAATCTCGTTGTTAGAGTAGGCTGACCTCAAACTCAGAGGGATCTACCTGCCTCTGCCTCACTCAACTGCTGGGATTAAAGGCCTTAGTTTTTTTACTGTGGTTTTTGCATTTCAAAGTGGCACGTTATGTCTCCATAGGCTTAGTTGTGATAGCTGATCATACAAACTTTAAACTCTGTGTTTTATTATTAGCTGGACCAGTTGTGGCACAGGCCTGTAAATCAGCTACTTGGGAAGCTGAGACAGGATTATTAAGAAGTCAGAGGGCCTGGGCTGCATTGAGTAGATGGCTGGCTTAGGCAACAGTGAGTGTCTCAAACTGTAAATGGGGGTTGGAAGGAGGTTTAGTGCTTAATAGTGCTTGTTGTTTTTTGTAGAGGACCTGGGTTCAGTTCCCAGCACCCATATAGAGACCCACAACATCTGTAACTCCAGTTCTAGGGGATCATACTCCCTCTTCTGGTTTCCTAGCACCATGCATGTATGTGGTACACAGGCTTACATTCAGGCAAAACAGTCATACACATATAATAAAAATTAGTTTTTTAGGCATGTTGGCCATATTTTCAGTTCTGGATAGTTGTGTGACTCGTGGCTGTGGTAATGTACATTGCAGATAAAAGTATCTGCAGCTGTCACCACCTGCACTGGTTTGGTGCAGGTCATGTTTACTGAGGTCCGGGACCCATCTTTCACCATGTACTATTGGTAGTTCTTCTAGACTTTGGAATTGCTGTTGTTGCCTGGGTGTAGAGTTTGGGTTTGTTTTTTCTTTTTTACAGATTTTATCCTTGTCTACATTCTTCCTTTACTTTTGACCTTGGATTTTCCAAACCTGTTCTCACAGCCTCCCTTTGCCTGTGGCCTGTTCAGAGGCTGGTCCTACAAACCTGCCATCACTTAGTCCTGTATCTACCACTAAAGAAAGTGGCAAGATCAGAGTATTCTGTGTGTCCCTTCTAGTGCTGCCTCTTCTCATTCAGATGGCCGTAGTACAACCTGTCTGATGTGGTTTTGAGCTCTGTGCAGACAACAGCATCTGAGACACTTCCAGAGAGCAGAGGCAGCATTTCTTTGAATTCACCAAAACCATAATTACTGGATTTTTGTTCCAGAACTGTTTCACAAAAGCACAGCTCTACCTTTACTGTGGAGTTGTTTAGAGTTTTGGTCTAACATGCACCAATATTTGGTAGTCTTGTATTCTTGGCCAGAAAAGCTCTATGGTGCTTCATGGGTAGCACCTTTACCAGTAACTCAGAAACGGAGGGTCCAGCAGTACACACTGCATGTTCTCAGTTTGCTCAGTAGGTTCCTTGTACGCTGAATGGGATCTCATCTATCAGTTACCTCACCACTGCCTCCAGCACAGGCATGCCTCTTGCCACCATATCAGCTGTTTCTCTTTAGATGAGCAATTTCTGTGTCTGGGAGCCTTGTCAAGTTTTGGTAGCTTCCTGAGTACCAGGTTATGGACATGGGCATCTGGAATTTGTTGCCCCCTCTACCCCTTTTTTGTTAACACTTTGGTTAGTTTCTTGTGGTACATGCCTATAATCCCAGTGCTCAGTAGGTGGAGGCAGGTGGATCAGGAATTCAAGATCATCTCTGCTATATAGTTCATTTTAGGTCAGGCTGGGTGGTCTCTGCATTCACATGGTGCACAGAAACACCCATACATGTAAAATAAAAATAGAGGCAAAAAAATTTTAATGAGGCTTTCTTTTTATAAGATTTTTTTTTTTTTTTTTTTTTTAAATTAAGTTCTTTTGTGTGACTATGAGAGCTGTTACCCTCAGAGGCAGAGGCTGGAGGCATCAGATCTTCCCGGAGCTGATATTACAGGGTTGTGAGCCACCCAACATGGATGCTGGGAATAGAGCTTGGCTCCTCTGAAAAGCAGTACTTCTGTCTAGACTCTTGATTTTTTTTTTTTTGACTTGTTACTTAATAAACAGTTATAATTCTTATCAGTTTTTAGTTTTGAGTATTGATCCAAAATAGTGGCAATACTTTACTTTATCGGTAGGTAGTCCGGTGTAGATGAGAAAATACCACTATATAATGAGGTTCTAAAATTTAGCCTCGCCCCGTCAGTTTTTCTCTTTATGCTTTCAGTGTAAACAAACCAAAACAATCCCTGAGGATCATTTGAGATCTTGTAGGGATTTGTGTGGTTGGTACATCTATGCTTCCAGGAAAGAACAGCTTTGGAGAATGCATTGTGGGAGAGGAGGAGGCTTTTGTCCTCATTTGCTGTCTGCTGTTTACGTTGCTGTTTTTTTTTTTTTTTAAAAAAAAAAACTTTATTTATTTATTTGCCTTGGTGTTTTGCCTGGAACTGGAACTACAGACAGTTGTTAGCTGCCATGTGGGTGCTGAGAATCGAACCCGGGTCCTCTGGAAGAGCAAATGGTGCTCTTAACCGCTGAGCCATCTCTCCAGCCCCCACGTTGCTGTTTTAAGTGACATGGATTTAGGGGATTTTTTTTTTTTTTTCCAGGCTTCTCAAGCCTTACCAGAGTGTGAGCGTAACAGACAGCTGTTGAACTATGAGTGTGTCCCTGCACTTAATGCTCTCTGACCTCTCACTGATATGGCTAGCACTACAGGGTCTATGGTGCCAAACATAGCTGTGGCGGTCGGCCTGGAATGTGTTCAAACGAAACAAGACCCTGGGACCAAGAAAGGACAGGGGGCAGACATTCTGAAGAAGGTCTGCTTTTCAATACTTGTACATAAACTTTTGTTTGGATTCTTTTAGACAGATTTTAGGCTACAGAATATTAATAACTCTTTTAGAAGCCAGTTCTTGGGGCAAATGCCTTTTACTGATAAACTTGGAGCTTGGGCGCTTTGCTATTTTGTGACCTGTGTTAACATGCCTCCCATGTGGTGATCAACAACTGTAGAAGGACTTAGAGCCAGTGTAACTGGTAGTATGGTGCATTTGTTTGTTCTGAATGTCTGGATTTCTTCAGTTGGAGCTGTGATTGCAGTAAGTGCTCTACCTCTGATGCCCAGGCTCACCTTGAACTGGGCTCACTCAATAGTCCTTTTGTTTCAACCTCTTTTATAGCCAGGACTCTCTTTAATGCAATGTTTGTCTTTGGCTCACGGCCTTATGATGTAAAGACACATTGAGTTGTGCATATAAGTTCTGAATTTCCACCCCTCGTTCGAGCTGAACCTCATTTACATAAATTAACCTTGGTATGTGTGATATGCGTGCCCCCTCACATACTGACCTGGGGCTGAAGACAAGTGCTCTGCCATGAGCTACAGTCCCAGCTGCTTATGCTGAACTCAGATGGCTAATGATAACTTGATGCAAAGGACCCCGTCATAACATAATACACTCACGGTTCTCTTATGTCCTGTGCATAGGTCAGTTAGCAAGCTTTGAGTCTGCTGTGGAGACCAGTTAAGTCTGCTGGGAATAACCTGTACACATTCTGAGATACAGCTTAAGGGCACTGGTTATAGTAATACATACACTGATGTAGAGAATTTATAAGACACAAAGACCATCTACCCTAAAGTGTTTGAGACTCTTACCAGGAAATGCATCATGCAGTGGTGGCTTCCTTCTGGGTTTAGAACCTTCTAAGTGGAAAACCTCAATGTACTCACACGTGGGCACCCCAAAGAAGGAAAGCCTTCATGGGGAGCAAGAAAATGGGCTCTTCCTGGCCTGGCAGTGTTTGGAGCCAGGCCTACTCTACCACATACTCTGACTTCCAGCCCTCCCCCACACCTACAGCAACGTCTTTTCAGCAGTGTGGTTGCATGACTTCCTGCAGGCACTTGCGTGTCATTTATCTGGTTCAAGTTTGAACTATGGGTCCATCAGAAGGCAGAAGATCAGAGATTGAAGTTGAGTTCCCTGGACACCAGGCTTGCATGTGGTAAGGACATATGTGCAGGCAGAACACTCATGCTCATCCAGTATGTATGCTTGACCTCATTGTATGTGTGTGCACTATGAGTATTCCTGGTGCCCTTGGAGGTCAGAATTGGATTCTCTGGAACTAAAGTTACAGACATCTTAAGCTGTCTTGGGGGTGCTAGGATGGAACCTGAGTCTTCTGGAAGATCAGCAGGTGCTATTAACTATTGTGCCATCTCTCCAGCCTACACATGGGTGTTGGTTGTAGCATATGTTGTGTCTTAGACTTCTGGATCCACAACCACCACAGTTGTGTGGATGAAACTTGAAAGGCAGGTTTTACTCGAATAACCTTCTGTAAAAAACTCTCCACATAGATATCAAGTGTTTCCTAAAGGTGATAAAACTTGATATTTTCTCAAAAAAAAAAAAAAAAAAAAGGATGATTTTATTGTCATGCCTTTTCTTATAATTCTAGAGTTTTGGAATTTGGTGGGTATAAGGACTGTGCCTGTGAAGAGTTAAATGGTTGTAACCTAGTAACTTTTGAGTTTGTTTTTTTCCTTCCTTCCTTCCTTCCTTCTTTTTATTATTGGACCTACAAACAGATCTAGTATCACATGAGACATTAATTTTTACCTTCTCTGTGGACTTTTTCCAGTTTGAACATGAGCATCTGGAGGGCAGCAGATGGAGCTGCAATAGGATTGGTGTCAGACACCTGGCAGCTTGTAAAGCTTACAGTCTCCTCATTATAGCAATCCCTTGTTACTAGACTTGCCAGAGAATGTACAAAATAAAGATGGCCAATAGAGAGGGAGGAAAAGTCAGCAGCACCATTCCTGCCATCTTTTTCATGATTTGCTGTGAGAAGTGTTAGATGCATGTTCAGACCTGCCAAGAACAGCAAAAAAAGCTGGAGATATAGCTTACTTAGTTGATGGTACTTGTCTACATAAAGCCTGAGTTCAATCCCCAGCCCTGCTGAGCCAGTGCCAGCAGTTCATAGGGAAAGGAGCAGCATACAGCACCAGTTCTTGCACATTTAGACTGATCTGCCTTCCAGAAAGTGAAAGGAATTCCCCTCCCCTTCAGGAGGGACCTGAAGATTTGTTAGATATGTATGCCCTCCCCAGGTGGCTGTGGCGCACACCTTTTATCTCAGCACTTTCTGCGAATCCCTGGCTATTTTAGGAGACTATGGTGGCGCTAGTTAGTTTGACTTTAATGAGTGTGGTATATGTGATTCTAGAAGGAAAAGTGATGAGTGTCACAGGTGATGAGGCTAAATAAACACAGAAAGAATAGCAGCATTCCAGGCAGAGCTGACAAAGGTGGAGCAGAGGTTGGCTGGAAAGCACCAGCAAGGCTGGAGAGGCAGTTACACCAAGGAGTTTTAATCCTGGGAAGAGCTATTTCCTGTGTTTGCTGTGTTTTGTTGAAACAGCCATGGTTCTGTTGCCAGGTGAGTCTTGAACTTGTGGTTCTGTGTTAGCATCTTAGGTTTGCCTGGTGGTACCTGCTGCCAGCCCCCCCCACCCCCCCACCCCCGCCACCTTAGTTTTAAAAGACAAGGTCTCACTAGCCTGAGTTGCCTCTGCCTTAAGAGTGATGCAGTATAAACATGCATCACCACACCTGGCTGGGCATGATTCTTTAAAGGTAGAATGTAATTGAAGGGTTTTTAAGCATAGAAATGATAACACACAGGTTTTTTGTTTTTGTTTTTTAACCCACACTTTTATTTTAATTAAGAAATTGTCATAGTAGAGTGACAAAGGCAGAGAGGTCACTTAGAAAGTTTTTTTTCTTTTCATGTGAAGTCGATGTTAAGGGCACATCTACTTCGTCAGAGAGAGAAGGGAGACTGGCAAAGGCTGTAAACTGGAAGGGCAGTTGGAGGGAGATGCTTTGGAATATTATGTGATCGTCATGCATTCCACTTGGTTACAGTTAAGCTTGAACTGCTTGTCAGACATGAAAGATGCATGCTTGCATGCATACACACATACACACATATATGGTAGTTATGTTTCTGTGACATGTAGACAGTAATTGATAATTATAAATGGCTGAGCCTTTGTGTATGTGCATGGGTGCTGAGTACTGGGCTTATAGGTTTGTGTTCCCATTGTACCTGGCTTAAAGTGAAACTACAGAGCTAGAGTGACACTCAAGAGAGAATCTGGGGTTGGTGTGTGACTCAGTGGGTGAGCCTCTGTGTAGCAAGTGTGAGGCCTGGACTCAATCCCTAGCAGGAGAAAAAGAAAATTTTATAAGATAAACCTCAAGAACTTTGAGGAGTGCTGGGCATGTCAAGAAAAGCCAAAAGTGAGTGGTGCTGTAAACTATTCCTCCTGCCCCTGACATCCTGTTCATTATACAGAAGTAGACCATGTGACTCTGGGTGTGTCATCACAGTGTTAATTGGTTTTCTGGTGTGCATATCACAATACCCCTCATCGGACAAGCTCAACAGAAATTCAGGCCTGTGATTTCAGAAGACCAAGATTTAGTGAGACATTTTGCAAGTACAGTAGGCCTCATGTTGGCCGTACTTTGGTATTCCTAGAATAAAGGTCAGGTGTTCACCATCCTCACCATAGTCGACATTGTATGCCGTATATATGCCGTATATAAAATACTGAAAACAGTATTTTAGTTAATGGCATGGTGCTTAAGAGCTCTGGCTGCAGAGAGGTGGTGATAGTGGTAGTGGTGCTTACCTTTAATCTCAGCACTCAGGAGGCGGGGGCAGGTAGATCTTTCTGAATTCTAGGCCAGCCTGGTCTGCAGAGTGCGTTCCAGGACAGGCTCCATCCAGAGCTACACAGAAAATCTTTGTCTCAAAAAAGTAAAAAGGCTGCTTTCTCAGAAGACAAGAGTTCAGTTATCAATGCCCACAGGACAGACAGCTCCCCACCATCTGTAAGTAGTTCCACAGAAGCCTGCACCCTCTTCTGGGCTCCAAAGTCACCAAGTGTGCACGTGGTGCATAGATGTCTATGTAGGTAAAACACTCATATACTTAAAAAAATTTCTTTTTAAATCCTTTTTTTGGGAAACTTTATATGAATTGGTATTTTGCCTGCATGTATGTCTGTGTGAGGGGGTAAAGTTATAGGTAGTTATAATCTGCCATGTGGGTGCTGGAAGTTGAACACAGTTTCTTTGGAAGAACAGCCAGTAATTTTAATTCTGAGCCATCTCTTGAGTCCCTAAAAAATTAAGTTTAAAAAAAAGAAAAAAGAAGTGCTTTCGTCAGGGAAACCAAAGTGATTGACTTCCCTTTGCCACTGGTTTTCACCTTCACCTGGAATCACATTGTTTATGGTTGAACATTTAGGCACACTTTGATGAGATGAGAAAATTTAGTTCAGGCAGCATGCTCAAAATCCTTGAGAATGGATTTCTTTCTTGACTTTTGAATTAGAAAACTAAATCTGTGCAATGGAAAATAATTTCCCCGTTCCCTAAGAGCCCATTTTGTGTTGAGGATAGGTTATAGATTATGCTTCCTGGACACAACCCATTGGGCTTTTAAAGGGGAACAGTGACTGTACTTTCTGTTGGTTACACACACAGAACAATCACATTATGGCTTTCTCCTGTTGTCTTTTATTATCCACCTCACATGGGCTCTGTCCATCCCCTCTTTTCTTCCCCTACCCCCCATATGGGAAGCCTTTAGCATTTAACTGCAGTACTTTATTTAGCTGTCAGCAGTTGCCGCATTAGTAATTGGGTGAGCCCAGCTGGAGGTGGAGGGCTGTTCTGCCCTTTTGAAGATCAGCCCCCACACCACTGTGCTTAGGTAGGTACCCACGCTGGAGCAGAGGCAACTGACTGGATTCTGAACTCAGACGTTTGATGGTGTGTGGGAGCATGTGTAGTTTTAGAATTTAAATTGAGGACAAAGCCTGGGCCCCTGACAGGCAGTAGAATACACTTTGCAGCAGACAGAACCTTTGTACTTGTTTCTTTTGTCTTCATGCCCAACAGTTTACATAATTTGTAAAGTGAGAATTATTCAGTACTTGGATCTGTGGCATTTAGGTGAAATAAACATGCTTAAAAATATCTGCAGGCAGTCTGGAGAGATGGCTCAGAGGTTAAGAGCACTGACTGTTCTTCCAGAGGTCCTGAGTTCAATTCCCAGAAACCACATGGTGGCTCACAACCATCTAATGAGATCTGATACCCTCTTCTGTACACTATATACATAATAAGTAAATAAATATTAGAAAAAAATATCTACAGGCATTCTATGGGAATGCTTCCTGACTCCTGTGTATGCTGAGTAAGGTGACAATGAGTGTGTTAGATCTCGAATTCTTGTTGAAAATTGATGTCTCTATAAGGGATGAAATTTGGTTCCAAAGTTTGGGGGTGGGAAAAACGGATTCACAAATAAAATAACATATGTAACAGTATATTAATAGGTAAGTAGTGTATTTTTGATATCTGATTTTTTTTAAAACATTCATTTATTTATTTATTTATTTATTTATTTATTTATTTATTTATTTGCCTTGGTGTTTTCCTGGAACTGGAACTACAGACAGTTGTTAGCTGCCATGTGGGTGCTGGGAATCGAACCCGGGTCCTCTGGAAGAGCAGATGGTGCTCTTAACCGCTGAGCCATCTCTCCAGCCCCGATATCTGATTTTTATAAGAGATAGTACACACATTTAATACTAGCAGTCAGGAGGCAGAAGCAGGCAGATCTCTGTGAGTTCAAGCCAGCCTGCTCTACAAGAGTTCCAGGGCATCCAGGGCTGTTGTACAGAGAAACCCTGTCTCAGAAAAACAGTAAGTAAGTAAACAAACAAAAAAATAGTTAAATGAGTGAATAAAACAAGAGACTGGATAGGTGAATCAACAGAAGATGTGGTTGAATCCACCACTCACATGGTGGCTCACGTCATCTGCAATTCTAGTTCTAGGGGAGCTGATAGCCTTCTTGTGACTTCTGTAGGTTCCACACCAATGTGATGTGCACACATATATCCATGCCTGCAAAGCATCTTACACATAAATAAATACAAAAATTAAAAAAAAAAAAAAAAAAAACAAACCCTTAGGGATTCTCTCTGTTTTTCTCTCTCTGGTCTATGAAAATAAGTTGAAAAATACTGTAAGCGGGGCTGGAGAGATGGCTCAGTGGTTAAGAGCACTGACTGCTCTTCCAGAGGACCAGGGTTCAGGTCCCAGCACCCACATTGTAGCTTACAACTGTCTGCAGTTGCAGTTCCAGGCAAAACACCAAGGCAAATAAATAGATAAATAAATAAATAGTTGTAAAAAAAGAAAGATACTGTAAGCTAGAAGAAGTGAATGTCAGTTATAATGTTGTGTGTGCATGCATTGATGTCTTTATTTTGTTGTTGTGGGATGATTGTGAGTGTATATGGAAGCCTGGAAACTTTTGGAATTAATTTTTCAGCCTTCCCCCATGTTGGTTCCAAGAGTTTAAACTCAGATTCTCAGGTGTTTTTACCCAGTGAGCCACCTCCCCAGTCCCTGATTTTAGTAATCTTTCTCCTTCCATTACATAGCCATTTACTTGTGTGTTGGCCCTTAGCAATTTAGTCTGTTTTCTTCTTTAAAAAAGAAAAGTATTTATTTATTTTTATGTGTTTGCCTGTGGAGGTCAGAGGGGAATTCCCTGAGACTGGAATTGTAGGCAGTTGTGAGCTGTGTGTTGGTGCTGAGAACCAAACGTAGGTTGTGGAGTAAAGCCTTCTCTCCAGCCCAGGCCCCTTTTAATTGAAGCTGGTTAACAAAACTTTGGTTTTCAGTTTGAGGTATGGTCTGGTTATATCAATCTTTCTGCTGCTTACTCCTGAGCAGAGTGTATGGTGCTTCATGTGTATATGCTCAAGTATTGTGTGAAGTAGTCCTGCATGCAGAGGCCACAAACAACCTTGTGTTGTGCTGTAGGCATTGTTTACTCACTGTTTCTTTGTGTTTTTATTATTTAGATATTTGAAAAGATTATTTATTTATTATGTATGCAGTATACAGAAAAGGACACCAGATCTCATCATAGATGGTTGTGAGCCACCATGTGGTTGCTGGGAATTGAACTCAGGACCTCTAGAACAGCCAGTGCCCTTAACCTCTGAGCCATCTCTCCAGCCCCCTAGAATAGATTCTTTAAAACAATTTTCTAGATTTATTTTATGTATATGTATGTTTATATGTCTGCACCCCAGAAGAGGATGTTGAATCCCCTGGAACTGGATTATGAGTAGTAGTTGTGAACCAGCATGTGGGAGCTGAGAATCAAGCATGGCTTCAGCCCCTAAAGACTCTGTGTGTGTGTGTATGGGGGGATGAGTGTGTGTGTGGTTGTGTGTAGGTGTAGATACTGTCTCTTTGTAGCTTATACTGGCCTTGAATTTGTGATCCTCCTGCCTCAGCCTCCCAAGACATACATACCACACATAAAAACAGCAATAGCTTGAGGATATAAGGTGGGGAGTGTGGGTAGGGGGTGTAAATGGCCTTTTGAATCTTTAAAAAGCACAGAAGACCATCCAATAAAGAAAGCACAATTTTTTAAACCAGATTAACTTTTTTCCCCTCCCAGTGCTGTAGGCTGTGAGCTTAATGATGAAAATTGAACTGAGTCTTCTAAAAATAGACTTTCATGACACAAGACCCTTTTGCTGTGTAGAGGAAGGATTACAAAGGCAGAGTGATTCTGTTCTAGGCAGCTGACACAGACACACCCTAGCTGATGTCTGACCCTTAGAATTTGGGACACTACTTGTCATTTGGGTCAGGAGAAGGAATTGTTGATGCTGATCACTGTTTTTCAGGCAGTGTGGATATTGTTCTGTTGAACATTACCCACCCGAAGCATGGCAGTGTATACACAATTCCCTTTCAGATAGACATGAGCTCAGGATGTTGTTCTTGTGGTCTACAGCTGAGGGTCTGACACAGCAGTGTCTGCATTAACACCTCTTGTTATTAGCTCTTCTGATCCACTGTCTTCTCTGTGGGTTGTGACATTTTTGTGTAACCAAAGTGCTGATTTTCTACACAGTGTGTAGGTGCTTAGAGAAAAGGATAGACTAAGCAGAGCGAGGCTTATTGTCTTTTGGTGGGACATGTCAAGTGCAGTGTGGTGCTTCTCTGGTGTCCCTGCCCCCAGCCCTGTCAGGATCTTTATTCTTTCCCAGCCTTCTGGCCCTGCAGCTGCCTACAAGGTGCCCTAGATGTGGTAATTAGCAGGACTGCCTCTACTTCAGCAGCAAAAGGAGGGATAATTTAACCTGCCTGATAGTGGTTATATTTGTCTCCAGTCCCATTAGAGATGCCCAGAGAAAGAGTATAATATCCTGAATTTTCATGCCCATTTTCTTCACACAAAGGGCCTGTGTTCATGGTCTTGTAAGCCTTAAGGGTTACTTCTGGAAGTAGAGAAAGAATATGTGATAAGACACAAACATGAATTAGGGTATGCTAAATTGGAACATTCCAGAGTAATTTCAAAAGGCGTTTCAAAGTATGTAGCATCTTTTTTAAATTAGTATTTTTAAAAAGCAGTGTTGGGGCTAGAGAGACGCCTCACTGGTTAAGAGCACTTGTTCTTGCAGGGGACCTGGGTTCAATTCCAAGCCCTCACAAGGAGGCTGGTAATTGTTTGTAAGTCCAGGTCCACGGGATCTGATGCCCTTGTCTGACCTTCTCATGAACCATAAGTGCACATGGTGCAAATGCAGGCAGAACATTTATACATATAAAATAAATTAATTAAAAAAAAAAAGAAGTATGAGTGGATTAGGATGGGCTCCTAGGTCCCACCTCTTCTTGAGAATATATGTGAGTGGTTACTGAAGAGGAGTCATTTTCTTTAGGGCTGTTGTAGTTCCTGATAAGTTGCCAGTACCCCTGAGAATAACTCTAATGAAACTCACTGGGACACATACACAGAGGAAACTAGGATCGCGGTTGATTGGTTGTTTAGTTGGTTGGTGTCATGGCAAGTACCATTTGCTAGCTTGACATTGTTTTGTGGCTTGGGCTGTATGTATAAGAAAGGCAGCTGAGCAAGCCAGTGAGCAGCATTCCCTTCAGTTCCTGCTCCAGGCACCTCACCTGCCTTGACCTCCCTTGACCTCCCTTGATGATGCACCCACTCCTCCCCAGATTGCTTTTGGTCAGTGTTTCATCACAGCTAAAGGAAAGCTTACTGGGACAGTTGGGAAGAAAAAGAGGACCAGCAGGAGTGGGTGAGACAAGAGAGAGTAAGGAGGGCTGAACATGACCAAAATATGTTGTGCACATGTGTGAAGATGTGTGAGGAACCCGTTATTATGTATAGTTAATCTATGTGGATCTATTTTCTAAAGTATAGTGTTTTTACATATTAGAGGAGAGTGCTGGGGATGTAATTCAGCCGCAGAGCACTTGCTTACTGTGTTCAAGGTCCTAGATATGGTCTCCACCATAGGGTGAGGTAGGGGATTTGTTGGGAAGGGAGAAACAAATTTAAATTCTTTAAATAATGTATATGTGTTTTTTTTTTTTTTTTTTTTAAAACTTTATTTGCCTTGGTGTTTGCCTGGAACTGGAACTACAGACAGTTGTTAGCTGCCATGTGGGTGCTGGGAATTGAACCCGGGTCCTCTGGAAGAGCAGGCGGTGCTCTTAACCGCTGAGCCATCTCTCCAGCCCCATGTATATGTGTTTTTGATGTTCATTGTGGAGACTTTTCAAAACATCTTTTTAAAAATACTTTTAAGATTTATTTATATGTAAGTGTTTTGTCTTCATGTATGTATGTATGTGCCTAGTACACTCAAGAGTTCAGAAGAGGGTGCCAAATACTCTGGGACTGGAGTTACTGGTCATTGTGAACTATCATGGGTGCTGAGAACCAGCCTGGGTCCTCTGGAAGAGCAGCCAGTGCTCTTAACCTCTGAGCTGTCTCTCTGGCCCTGAAGTCTCTCTCTTGTCCCCTCAGGTCTGTGGGCCACATGCCAGCCAGAGTCTTCACTCTGCTCTTTAAAGCCTGCACACAGTGGTCCAGCCTCGTCTTTAGCTCTAGGGGCTCCACTTGATGCCTAGCTCACTTGGATTTAGCATTCCAGCTGTGTGTAGCTCAGTGGGAGAGTGCTGAGTGTACAGTACACTATGCCAGACCCCTTCTTGCCCTGGGACCTTTCCTTCGACTCTTTCTCTGTTGTAACCTTTCTCTTTGCTCTTGCTTGAATTCTCTGACTTCACTGCCTTACCTAAACTAGGGAAATCCTCTTCACAGTTATTTACTGCCCCAGAGAGGTTTCTTCTGACCCTATCTTTGTGTGTGATTAGGTCTGTCCAGAATGCTCTTCACTGCACCCTGACCTTCTCATCACAGAACTCATTATACCTGAAGGTTTCTATTTTCTTTATTACTAATTATTACTTGGGAGGTGATGTGTGGGTGTGTTGTCAGAACACACCCTGCAGAGTTGGTTAGCTCCCCTTTATGTGCATTTCAGGGGATTGAGCTACAGTTACCGGACTTGCCTGCATAGTGAATGAACATTTACTACTGAGCACCCTCTCTCTTTGGCCTCTGAAGTTGTAATTAACCTTTTTTAAAAATTTATTTTATTTACTTATGCATAAGAGTGTTTTGCCTAAATATATGTCTGTGTACCACATGCATGCCTGGTGCCTTCAAAGCTGTAAGAGTGTTTTAGATCTCCTGGGATTTGAACCAAGATTCTTCAGAACAGCAGATTATCTTGTCTCTACACTACCATCTTGTAATGAGCCCTTTCTAAATAACTTTCGATGAAATTTGGGGGAGGTGAGAGGGTTTGCACGCATGCATGTCCAGATCAGAGGGCAGCTTTTGCCTTCCAGTATGTGAGTCCAGGGATCAAACCTATCTTGGGACTTGACCACAAATGCCTTTCTCCTGCAGAGCTGTCTCTCTGGCTCTCACATACCTTATCTGTTTTCCTGTTTCATCACCTGGAGACAGGCTCTCAAATGTCTGAAATGAACTCCTTTATTCAGACCAGCCTGCAGGAAATGGTGCCTTGAAGTTTTGAGGGTTGTAGGGCACTTCGGCCTTGTGTAGGGACAATAGCTGTCTGTAGGCAGTAACACCTCTACAGTGGAGTGACATTACCAGCTGATCATTTGTCTGAGAGGGCTGCTTGATCCAGTCACGGCCATCTGTCCAAAGGCAGCGAGTTAGTACTTGTCATTTAAATCCTAGATGACTGTGTCACTGGAGGGCTATGTGTATCCTGGCAGAGAGCACCAAGCAATGTCTTGTCTTTCTGTCTAGTTCTCAACCTATAGGTCACGGCCCCCAGAGAGGTTACATAGTGTATATTTACATTATGACTCATAACAATAGCAGCAAAATAATTTTATGGTGGGGTCACAATGTGAGGAACTATTAAAAGGTGGAAGCATTAGGAATGTTAAGAACCATTGCAGTACAGGAATCACCTGTACCTGGCGCCTGCTTAGCCGCTCTCACTGTCTTGCTGGGTTTGGACTACTTCATGTTGCTCCTGCAGACATGAGTTGAGCTTTTCACATCAACTGTGTAGCTGATTGGAAACATTGTGAATTCATGTTCAGCAGTTCCCATATCTCATTTTTCATTCTCTGGTTATTGATGTTCATAAATTCTTCTGTGGGTGAGAGCTGGGCTTTCTTCTTTCATTCCCATTTCAGCTTCCTAAACACATCTTTTCAGTGTGTTAGACAATTATTAACTAAGGTGCAGTCAAAGGGGAGAGATAAACTAGCTCATCATGGTTGTCCAGTGGTGGTCACATTACACCTTCCAGGTCTTGGGGCTGGAAAAACACACCAGTAATACAGTGCTTGTCTGCCCTGTGCCAGGCTCTGGGAGTGTCTCCTCTGACCAGGTGACCCAGACTCCCCTTGAATTCCTGGGCTCTCATCAGTCCTCACATTCACCACTCAGGAGCCCCCATACCTAGCACTATCTGGTATTCCCCACCCGAACAACAGTGCTCTGTTTACTGTTAGAAGTTTAGGTAGACTGTGGTAGCTACTTGACAGTCTCAGTTCTGCTCAGGAGCATGAGGCCTTAGGACAGCTTGGGTCTTAGAGCAAGGCCAGCCTGGGGAACAGAGAAAGACCCCTGTCTCAAGAGTTTGGACCTGTTAAAGCTTCTTTTATAGCTTTCCTCTAGAAGTAATAGCAGAGGTTGTGCCCCATAGCACACATCACTACATAAGTAGTTCCTTAATACCGTCTAGTAGATGCCATTGTCTAGTAGGAAACACCTGAGAACACTGCCAGATGTGGGTAGGATTACTCTAGAAAGCACAGAAAATGAAGGGGATGGGCAGGGAAATCTGGAAGAGTCATTGACTCTGTACATAGACACCCTAGGGGAAGAGCCAGGAGATGGAGACCCTGCCCCCTATGCCCACCTAGGACCTCTGTGTTGCATGAGAACATTTGGGATCTGGAGTAAGGAAGCCTGACTGTGGTCCATGTAGACCCAGGGCACAAAACTTGACAGGAAGAGGATTGCCACCTGCTTACTTATAGAGAGAGAGGTACTTTTCATCTACATTTAGATATTCTGACATTTACCTACTCTGTGTGTTTGTCAGAAGAGAACCTGCAGGATTCAGTTCTCTTTTGCCATGTGGGTTCTGGGATCAAAGCTAGCTCATCAATGTGGAGGCAGTGCCTTTGTCTACCTGCTGAGCCGGCTCACCAGCTCCATCTGCTTGTGGAAAATCTACTTTTCATTCATAGTGAATTAAAACAGGGAAGCTTGTCGATGACTTTATAGAGCAAGTTTTGTTGCTGGTTTGGTTTTAAGACAGTGCCTTGCTCCTGGTTTCCTCAATTCCCAAGACCCACCTGTCCCTGTCTCTCAAGTACTGGGATTATAAATGCATGTTTCACAATGTCAGTTTTTATAAAGCATTTTTCAGAAAAAGTCAGTAGGTGAGAGGGAAGCCATTTCCCCATGCTTTTTTGATTCTCTCTCTCTCTCAAGTGTGCGCCCCTCCCCCTGTGCTGTCCCCCAACCTTGTCTGCTATCTTCTTTCTCCCTTTGGGTTGTGACTATAGTCTTGCCTATTCCCCTCACAGATGAAGCAGTGTTTGGGTGACTTACAGTGATCGATCAAGTCCCTTTGGTCAGGACACAAATGCTTTTGACAGCCCTATCCACTAGAGGTATTTGCTTCACGGCCCATGCTTAACCTAACCATGCACTTGAATGTTACCTCTCCCTGTTAACTGTCTGCATTCACCTCTACCCCAGGAGAAGGGGTAGATACTCCCCACAGCCCTCTTTGTCTAGCATGTGGTCACAGTAAATCTATACTAATTTGGCAAAATGCTCTCCTGCTTCAGCAGTAGCCAGGGCTAGTCTGGGATTTATGACTTCCCCAGTTTCTTTTGTGGAACTACCCTTAGTTGTTGTTGAAAATGATAGCTGTTTGGACCTAGAAATCCTCCTCATCATTGAGATTTTCACTGTAAATCAATGGATTTGTAGCTTGCCTCATGAATCACTGAGATCTCAAGTTGAACTGAATGGACTGTTCCTCTTGTTATTAATTGGGTGGGAGGGTTCTGCAGGATGGTGGAAAGTGAGCAAATCCTGAAGGGAACCTGTGAACAGATCTGGTTGTCAGAGTCAAAAAAAATGTGCTTGTTCATCTTACCCCAATGTCCTGTTGTTGTGTGTTTCAAGACTTCAAAGATAAAAAAGCCTTGTGGTTGGGAGCAAGATGAGAAAGAAAAATAGCTTTTTTTTTTTTTTTTTTTTTTTTTAAGTGTTAAAAGCCAGGCTTGTTGGCACACACCTTTGATCCCAGCACACAGGAGGCAGAGGCATGTAGATCATGAGCTCAAGACCAGCCTGGTCTGCAGAGCAAGTTCCAGAACACCCAGGGCTACACAGAGAAACTTTGTTTCAAAAAGGAAAAAAGCTGTTAAAGAGTTAGTTATAGTTCATTGGCAGTTTCATCAGGAAATTCTGATGCCGTTTGTTAAGGAAACTTAACCTGTGTTCTAGTTAGTGGCTGCCTCTCCTTTGGAACAAATTCAGAGTGATCTTTCTTCTTCTTCTTCTTCTTCTTCTTCTTCTTCTTCTTCTTCTTCTTCTTCTTCTTCTTCTTCTTCTTCTTCCTTCTCCTTCCTTCTTCTTCTTCTTTCTTCTGTCACTACTTCAGAATAGATACACTTGAAGCCATTTGAGCATGGAATGTTAGCTAACTTCAGAACAATGACAGGTTCCTTTGGGAGAGGCCAAGACCTCCAGTGCATATAGAAAGTAGTAGTAGATGAGCCATTCTAAGGAATCATGTTGTTACTGACTAATCCTCCACTAACTGCTGTAAAACTAAAACTGAGACAGATGAGTATGTAATGTTTTATGAGCTCAGAAATGAATCTGCAAAGAGCTGACTGGAGGAGGAGGAAGCCATACCACAGGATAAATGGGGCATTGTGTGCTTAGAGGTTGATGAGTTAAGTGGTGTGCCTGAACTAAGGGTTTATTTGGAGAGTTACAGGGTAAAATGGACGACTTGGTTAATATACTGGTGCTGTGAGGAGACACCATGACCATAACAACTCTTTTTTTTAAAAAAAAAAAAAAACTTTATTCATTTATTTATTTGCCTTGGTGTTTGCCTGGAACTGGAACTACAGACAGTTGTTAGCTGCCATGTGGGTGCTGGGAATCGAACCCGGGTCCTCTGGAAGAGCAGACGGTGCTCTTAACCGCTGAGCCATCTCTCCAGCCCCCCATAACAATTCTTATAAAAGAGCATTTAGGGCTGGAGAGATGGCTCAGTGCCTAAGAGCACTGACTGTTCTTCCGGAGGACCTGAGTTCGATTCCCAGCATCCACATGGCAGCTAACAACCATCTGTAATTCCAAGATCTGACACACTTACACAGTTATACATGCAGGCAAAACACCAATTCACATAAAATAAAAATAAATATTAAAAAAAGAAAGCATTTTCTTGGGCTTGTTTACAGTTTCTAATGTTTATTAGTTCATTATCATCATGGTGGAGCCGAATGGCAGCAGGGAGTCATGGTCTGGAAAAGTACCTGAGAGTTTTACATCCAGAGTGCAACACTGGACCTGGGTTGGGCTTTTGAAAGCTCAAAGCTTTACCACACTCCCTCCCCCATCCCCGTGACACACTTCCTCTGAGAAGACCATACCTACTCTAACCAGTTCACCCTTGTAATCCTTCTCTTGTAGTGCCTCTCTCTGAAGACTAAGCATTCAGATAAGCCTATGGAGGGAGGCCTGTTTGTTTGTTTTGATTTGGTTTTTCATTTTTCAAGACAGGGCTTCTTTTTGTATCAGTCCCTGACTGTCCTGAAGCTCTGCAGACTAGGCTGGCCACAGGGTCACAGAGTCCCGCCTGCCTAAGTCTGAGTGCTGGCATTGAAGGCCTGCTCCACCTCCTATTCCCCCTCCCCTTCTAGGGGCCATTCTTAGTCAGATCACCACAACCAAGAGTAATTTGGACTCAGTAGATAGTTTTCTGTGTAATAATTTGTTGTTGTTATTTTTTTAAGCAGAAAAGATAACGTTATCTGAACTGACTTGGAATAATTAGATTAAACTCAAAACCAGTTAAAAGTTTTCCACTGTTAAAATACTTGGACATTGGTTGTTCTTGCTGGAGTGAACTCAACTAAATGGGCTGCTTAGACAATTGGAAAAGCAGCATTTGAAGAATACCTTTACTGGTAGGAGGCTGGGAAGCAAGAGGTTTTTCTCCCTCTTATGGGCTTTCTTCTTTCCTTATTATTTGTGATACTATTGCTTAATTACCTGTTTTAGTGAATAGGTTTTTTAAAATTGTTTAGTGCATGGGGCAGTGGTGGCACATGCCTTTAATCCCAGTACTCTGGAGGCAGGGGTAGATAAATCTCTGAGTCAGAGGCCAGCAGTTCCAGGACAGCCAGAACTGTGATACGGAGAGATCCTATCTTGAAAAACAAACAAACCAATAAATATTGTTTAATAAAACAACATAGTTTGAGGAGAAAAATCTCCATAGTTGCATATAATTTTATTAATACCAAGATCAGAATAGTGTGTGTGTGTGTGTTTAATTTCATGAAGTGTCTGGTCTGACTGGGAAGTGGCTCAGAATGTTCTCACTGAGTTGTGGTCTAGCAGCAGCTGTCCTGAACCTTTTAGAATGGAGAGGACCCTGCAGGGCAGACTAGAGGTGTTTAGTAAGCAGATGGAGGCTTCTGTGCAATCAGGAACCTTTCTTACCCAGTGCCTCTAAATTTATTCCTGCCTGACGCTTTATAGTGAGCTAAAGTGTGTGAATTCTGCCTGTGCCTTTAATCCCAGCACCTAGGGCAGAGGCAGCAGGATCTGGGTTCTGGGTTCAGAGCCTGTGTATGGTACATAAAGCAAGACTCTCCAGAAAAAAAGAAAGAAAGAAAGGAGTGGTAAAGAAGGAAGAAAAAATAGAAAGGTTCACAGTGGCTTATCTGCAGTGTGGGTGTTTTTCATGGCTTGGCACACAGGATAACAGTCAGCTTTGAAAAGATGTTTCTCTTCTGAGCAAAACCTGCAACAGATGGACTTGGTGATTGCAAGGCACTTACTCCAAGTGTTGGTAGTGAATCAGTGTGGCTCAGGACTGAGTCAGTACCCGCAGGCAGCAGGCTGGTGAGCATTCTCATCCTTTCTATGTAATGAGTGACAGAACTTGAAGGAACTAACTTTAAATAGCTCTCGGGACTTTTACCCTTGTGAGGGGCCAATAGAGTTTGTATCTTAGGGTTAAAATCTTTAAAAAGTGTATGTGTTTTGTTATATATATATATATATATATATATATATATATATATATAACATATATATAGTAGGTGAGCTGTGGAGATGCTCAGTGAGTTAGAAAATGTACTGTGCAAGCTCAAGGGCATGAGTTCAAATTTCCAGCACCCACATAAAACACTAGACATGGCTGTGTGTGCCTATAACCCCAGCCACTGGTCAGTGGTGACAGTGAGATCAGGGCTTGCTGACCAAGATGGTACACTTGTGACTCAGTAAGAGACCCTGTCTTAAAGGAGTAGTGTGACAGATGGTAGAGGAGGGGCACTAATCCCCCACACACACCAGCTTTCACATGTCTGTGAGTGTGAACAAGTGTGTTCATGAACACACACACATGCTAATATGCACTAAGTGACTCTGGGTGTTACAGTAGTATTTCAGTATTTTCTGTCGAGATTGCTTAATTGGTTGGCTCATAAAAACCTGGACTGAATTTCTGATGTTAAATTTCTGCAATTCAAGAATAGCTGTACATAATATTTTTAGTTTTTATAGGTTAAGTGTTTAAAGGTGTTTGGTTTGATTTTGGGGTGGTGGTGGCAGAATTTCTCTGTTACCCTGGATGTCTTGGAACTCACTCTGTAGATCAAGCTGACCTTAAAGTCAAGAGGCAGAGGCAGGAAGATCTGTGAGTTTGAGGCCAGCCTGGTCTACAGAGTGAATTCCAGAACAGCCAGGGCCGCACAGAGTAACCCTGTCTCAAAAAGAAAGCAACAACAATAAAGAGCTTCTAAAATGTTACTTGATACATAAATGCTCTTACAGAGATTGTTTCTGTAGCCGAACAGATTTTCAGTTTATCCAATTGTTTATTGGGGGGCATCTAAGTATCACAGTGTATGTGGAGGTCAGAGAACAGCCCATGAGAGTCCTTTCTTTCCACCATTGAGTCCTGAGGATAGAACTCAGGACATAAGGCTTGGCACAAATGTCTTTATCCACTGAGCCATCTTACTGGCCCAGTGCTAACTTTTTTGTTCTGTTGTGCTGTTTTTCTCACTGTGTAGACCAAGCTAGTCTTGAACCCAGAGAGCCTCCTGCCTCTGCCTCCAGGTGCTGGGATTAAAGGCATGTGCCACCACAGCCAGGCCAGCCAATTCTCACTTGATTAAATTCATGTATCATAACTGAATGTCCACAGACAACATACCTAAATAAGCAGAGGACGAACACAAGTCCCACCATCTTGTACCCCACCCTCTTTCTCTCAAATGTCTTCCTGATTTGGGCTGACAGTTTCAAAGAGTCTCTGTGAAGTGGGGGTTGTGGGGGAGAACCCTTTACTGAAACTGGCTCTTCTTTTTACGGTTTCATCTCTCTCATCTCTTGATCAGTCAGCTTCCGTTGAAACAGTGCGTTCGTGTGTGTGTGTGTGTGTGTGTGTGTGTGTGTGTGTGTGTGTGTGTGTGTGTGAGTGAATGAAGGGGTGGGGGTTGTACAGCTCTTGAGTCATAACTCAGGGCAATGTAGAAAGGCCAGACAAGAATGCAGCTGTGGGGTGGTGTCTGGAGAGATTCCCTGGAATGTCTAAAGTGGAGCTGAATGTGGTTGGTCAGGTCACCTGTTGAAAAGAGGTGATAGATGAGCAATTTCTAAGTATCTTTTTTTTTTTTTTAATTTTATTTATTTGCCTTGGTGTTTGCCTACATGTGTGTCTGTGAAGGGTGTTGGATACCCTGGAACTGGAACTATAGATAGTTGTGAGCTGCCATATGGGCAGTGGGAATTGAACCCCTGTCCTCTGGAAGAGGATTCAGTGCTCTTAACCGCTGAGCCATCTAAGTGCCTTCTTTAGGAAGAGGGTGGTAGAGACAGTTTCCTCATCTTCAGCACTCAGAACAAGTCTGGATTTTATCTGTGAGGGGTCTGACACGAGACTCCAGCACCAGCACTTCCGGGGGCCTTGGGTTACCCTCCACTCAACTTTAAACTCATCCTCATTTTTGTAGCCTCTGCTGGTTTGTTCAAACTTTTGGATAAAAGTTAATTTTAGGCCAGGTGGTTGTAACACATGCCTTTAATCCCTGCACTCAGAAGGCAGAGGCAGGGGGATTGCTATGAATTCAAATTCAGCCAAGGCTACACAGAAACCTTTGTGAGGATGGGAAGGGGAGTTATTTTGTAGCTGAACATGTTGGCACATGCCCTTTTCAAGGCCAACTTACCTAGTCTGCATAATGAGTTCCAGGCAACCAGAGCTATGTAGGGAGACCCTGTGTCAAAAAACAAACAAAAGTTAATTTGGTGCACTAGAGAGATAGCTAAGAGTGATTTTGTGTGTGTGTTGCTCTTTTAGAGAACCCAAATTTGCTTTGCAACATCCACTTTGGGCAGCGTACAACTGCCTGTAATTTTAGCACCAGAGGATCCAACACCTTCTGGCCTCTAATGCTACCTACCCTGGAGTACACATACGTGTACATAGACACATATGTTCTTTTTAAATTAACGCTCTCTCATGTTGATGGATGTTTTGCTTAATGTATGTCTGCATCAGTCACATTCATACCCAGTGACAACAGACTTCCAGAAGAGGCCACTGGTTCCCCTATGCCTATAGAGCTACAGATGGTTGTGAGCATCCATGTGGCTGTTAGGAATCAAACACAGATCTTCTGGAAGAACAGCCAGCACTCGTAACCACTGAGTCATCTTTCCGACCCCCAGAAGTTAATTTTTGAGTTACTTTACTCTGGTGTTGGACTTCCCTGTGAAAATTGTTGCATGTGCAAAGCAGGAAGTCCTGACCTCCATTTCCCAGTGACCCTCCTGTGCTTGCCCCCAGCATAGCCAGTTTTCCTTAAATTCTAGAGTTCAGGCATGGAGTAGCACCACGGCTGAGTGGCATTCCAAGATATCTGAAACTATACCATTCATGAGCCAAGCATCACATTTTCCTGCCATCTGGGAGACAAAAGTGTGAAAGCAACAGGTGATAATTTGGTGTTATTTAAAAAAAAACAAAACAAACAAACAAAAAAAAACCACCTCTGGCTGTAAATTGTCTCCACATATGGAGCTGTCTTCACATACGGAGTTACGGAGTTCCCTTGATAGAGGGGACTGGCAGTGAGTACTTGCAGGTCTGGGACTCCGGCCTCTAGAGGCTGCTGGATGCAGTCAGATTGGCCTTCACTAAGTGAGTCTCTTACTCTTTCCTGTCACACAAATAGGTCACAGCCAGTGCCTTGTCATCCTGGCTCATCTGCTTTCCACAAACTCCAGAGAGTAACCAGTGGTGCACCCCAGCAGCTCTTGCCCAAGCTTGCTGACTGCTTTGTCATTACTGGAGGGTTCTTTCACAAGATACTTGTGGGGCCACATTTTTCTTGAAGCCCTTATTTTTGATTGATAACAGTACTGGCCTTAAGCAACTTAAAAAAAAAAAAAAAAAAAAAAAAAAAAAAAAAAAAAAAAAAAAAAAAAAAAAAAAAAAAAAAAAAAAAAAGACATAGCCTCTCCTAGTGGGCTGTTGAGAGCTTTGTGCTTTGGAGATGGGCAGTGCAGGTGAGTGAGGCACCTCTTATTTCCAATCCCTAACCCTAACCCTTGTGCTGAAGTGATCAACAGAATGCCACCGCATATATCAGCATTTGCTAATGAAGGCTTTTAGCTTATGTGTGTCCTACATAGTGTGTCTTCAGGATCTTTAATACAGTGTAAATAATTTTTCAAAGACTTGTGTTTGTGTGTGTGTGTGTGTGTGTGTGCGCGCGCTTGAATGTTTGTGCATGTTCATGCAAAATGTTCTCGGAGGCCATAAGAGGACACCAGGTTCCCTGGAGCTGGAGTTCCAGGCTGTATGTGAGCTGCCCAGTATGGATGCTGGGAATCAAACCTGGGTCCTCTACAAGAGAAGCAAATGCTCTATGTGCCATCTGTCCAGCCCTCTTCTTTTTCTTGTTATTGTCTTGTTTTTTGAGACAGGGTTTCTCTGTGCAACCTGGCTATCCTTAAACTTACAGCCTGCCTCTGCCTCCAGAGTGCTGGAATTAAAGATACTCAGTTCTCTCTTTCTCCCATGGGCTCTGGAGCTTTAACTCACCAGGCTTTAATGGCAATTATTGAGCCATCTTGCCAACCCATAGATGTTTGTTTAAGAAGTTTTAAATTTAGTTATGATAGCATATGCCTCTAATTCTAGCATACAGGAGACTGAAAGAAGAAGATTGGCCTTAGTCTCACGCCAGCCTGAGGTTCACAGTTCAAAGACAGCCTTGGCTATAAAACCCTATCTCATAAAAACAAATAGAAATCTGTTCTTCCTGCACTGTAGGTATATGAGCCCTTTGGGAGTTTGAGGCTGTCTTACTGGTTTGAATGCTTATTGTTAATGTATTAGCTTTTGCAGAATTGGCCATGTTGTCTTTTGTTTTTTGGGAGGATGGGGTCTCACTATGTAGTCCTGCTTGGCCTGGAACACTATATAAACCAGCCTGGCCTCAAACTTATAGATATCTGCCTTCCTCTGCCTCCTGGGTGCTGGAATTAAATGCATGTGCTACCACACCTGACTTTCATTGACATTTATATATATAAACCTAAAGTCAGTGGCTGTCACCTGTGGATACAGGATGGCCAGCATGACAGATAGGCAGCAGCATGATGAAACTCTTCAGCTTGATGCCTTTGTTGAGATGTACATGATCTCTTTTGCAGCTGACAGGTTGTTGCCCTCTTTGATGTTTTATGTCCCTTTTAAATGTCAACATGCAAACATCAGCCATGTTAGAACTTTGTGATTTCTATCTTTAGTGATATTGCATCTCAAAGTCATGTTACTAGCTTCCTTTTAGAAATTCACTGTACAGCGTAGACTAACCACCACTGTTTTAGTCAGCATTTCCTTTGCTCCCAATTTTGGAGTGGAGCTCACTTCAGTATTTTCTCTTCCTCCATCCTTTCTTTTGAAGACAGGTCTCATTTTATATTCATGGAGACCTCAAAACTTTCAGCAAACTTGGAGGCCACCACAGGTCTTGTGCAATTTTTTTTTCTTTTTTTGAAATATTTATTTTTATTTTATGTGAATTGATGCTTTGCCTGAATGTATAATTGTGTAAGGGTGTCAGATCTTGGCATTAGAGACAGTTATTAGCTGCCACATGGATGCTGGAAATCGAACTCAAGTCCTCTGGAAGAACAGTCAGTGCTCTTGACCAATAAGCCATCTCTCCAGCCCCCTTTTTTTTTTCTTAATACCAACTAGGCATGATGGTACATACCTGTAATCCTAGAGCTTGGGAGGTGGAGGATTGAGAATTCTGACCAGTCTAGGTCTAACCAGCCTGTCTACAAGGTGAGACCCAATCTCAAAAAACAAGCAAAACCAACCACGTGTTTGGGAGGTGGAGGCAGCAGGATCAGAAATTCAAGGTCATCCCCAACCACTAACTTTCAGCCTAACCTGGACTATAGGAGATGGTTTTTATTATACATAATAGTATATATAATACATGCACCCGCACCCTCTGTCTTTGGTTGGAAGTCTAGAATTTGCTCCTAGTCTTGGGCAGCCTGCATTGTGTTGCTTGCTCTACTTCCAAGAGTGTCTGACCTGAGCACAGTGTTGTAGGGTTTGCCTGTCTGGTCATTATAATGGTTTCCGGTACATTGGCTCCTGGTTACTCTGATGAGCTGCTTGGTCAGGGACTTGCAGAGAGGCTCTTGGGAACCTAGCATTGGGAGTTTGGCAGTTGGCTTGCAGAGAACAGTAGAATTTCTCTCCCAGACTGCAGCCTTGTTCAGTCTCTGTTGGGCTGGGTCCCTGTGCTCTCTAATGCCAGCGTCACTGTCTCCTTGAGAAACACCCCTGATCTATTACACCAACATTCCTTCTGCCTTCCCTCTGAGAGTTTAACTCTAGGTATTGAAAAAGAAGCATGAACTTTCATTGCTTTTATGGTTTAACATACAATGCTGACTGTTGAAGTTAAAAGAGGTCTGATACCCAGTAAGCCTTCCACAAACCTAGAAGACATGACTGTGGCTGCACTTATAATAGGGGGAAAATCGTTGATTTTTTTTCCCCCCCTTGTCCTTTATTTCAGGTTTTGAATGAAGAATGTGATCAGAATTGGTATAAGGCAGAGCTCAATGGGAAGGACGGCTTCATCCCCAAGAACTACATAGAAATGAAACCACATCCGTAAGTTGGACCCTATGGTTCTCCTAAGCAAGGGGCTAACCTGCTTGTGCCCAGTACTGGTTTTGATTTGGATTATTGAGGGTGGACAATGTGTCAATGTAGTCTTGGCTGCTCTGTTACCAGGCTGACCTCACAGAGACCCACCTGCCTCTGCCTCCCTAGTTCTGAACTGTGTGCCATTGTGCCTAAGTTGGTTTGTTTTGGTGAGATAATCATATATGTATATATGTATTCCACTTCAGCCTTCCAAAGTACTGGGGTTACAACCATGCATCACCATACTGGGCTGTTGTTAAATTTAAAATGACAGTTTTATGGGGGCTGGAGAGATGGCTCAGCGGTTAAGAGCACCGGCTGCTCTTCCAGAGGACCCGGGTTCATTTCCCAGCACCCACATGGCAGCTAACAACTTGTCTGTAGTTCCAGTTCCAGGCAAACACCAAGGCAAATAAATAAGTAAATAAATAAAGTTTTAAATTTAAAATGACGGTTTTAATGTAAGGTGTCATGGTGCATACCTGTGATCCCAACACATGAAAGGCAGATAGGTGGGTCACAGCCAGTTCATGGCTAACCAGAGATTCATGGTAAGACAATATCTCAAAAACAAAAAACACAGGCAAGATAAAGAGCATTGGCCAGACATGGTGATTCATGCCTGTGATCCCAGCACTTGGAAGGCTGAAGCAAGAGACTTGTAAGCCCAAGGCTAGCCTGAGTTACCTGGGGATTTCAGAGCCATCCTGTATATATCAAGAACCTATCTTTGAGAACCAACCAAAAAGAACTTTTGGCTAAGCTCTGCAGGAGTGGTCTGACCTGTACTCAGTGAGTTTCTTATTAACAATAGCATGTAGTGATGGGTTAAAGCTGGTGTCTAGAATCTCTTGAGAGTCAACCTTTAAAAGAAAAAAATTCTAATTCTTTCTCATTGAGACCTTTAGAGCCCGGTTATGCATTTCATAATTTCCTTTGTTTCAAGTTTTACACAGAGATCTTACCATACAGTTTTGTGTTGGTACATTTGATGAAGTAGTGTCTTTATTGTCTCAACATTGGCTCTTCCTAAATGTTCCTTTTCTATCCAGAGCTCCCATTTTGGAGAAAAGGAGCTAGGGTCTCTTCCAGGCTATAGGACCATTGAGTGCCAATGTGATGTCCCCCACTCCTTCCATTCCCTACAATGAGCATTTTATTTTTAGGGTTTTTTTTTTTTTTTTTTTTAATTTGCCTTGGTTTTTTCCTGGAACTGAAACTACAGACAGTTGTGAGCTGCCATGTGGGTGCTGGGAATCGAACCCGGGTCCTCTGGAAGAGCAGACGGTGCTCTAACCGCTGATCCATCTCTCCAGCCCCCGGGTTTTTTCTCTTCTTAAGCCCCTACCCTACTAGTCTCCCTTAGATTGATGTGTGGCACAGTGGGGTACTGGTCTGTGTATGATGAGCTAAGGGCATTTGCACACCTTGTAAGTCAGAGAAGCCCAGGCTTTCAACACCCAGGCTGCAGTGCTGCTAGGGGTTCTACTGGTTTACTGCTAAGTGTAAGACTGTTGGATGCCCTGTCCACTTTAAATAGTCCAGTGGCCCCTCTTCCCAGGATCACCACCCTCTTAAACACCTGCCCCTTTTCTCTCCCAAGTTCTATAGCAGAGATAATATTGTGTTGCTTCAGGCTTCTGCAAATACTGGAGACAACCTCTTAACATCTGTTACGGAGCCAGAAGGGTCATCTGACTCGTTCTTTTTTTATTTTACAAATTATGAAAGCTTCTAGAGTTTTTGCTCCAGGGCTAGTAACTTACCAGTATAGCACTCACTGTAAAGGTTTCATGGTGGTGGTGGTGTACACTTTTAATTCCAGCACTTGGAGGGCAGAGGCAAGCAGCTCTGTGGATTCGAGGACAGCCTGGTCTACGGTTCAGGACAGCCAGGACTGTTCAGGACAGCCAGGACTGTCTGGGAGAGGGGAAAAAAGGCTTCCAGGTGCAAAGAAAGAAGGAAAGTGTGTGCCAGTTTGTCCCCACACGTGGTCCCTGCAGGTGAGACTGATAGTAATTGGGCCAAATGCCATGATGAACCAGATTCTGAGTCTCAAAAGGTGATCATCTCCTTCTCCTCCTCCCCTTCCTCCCTCCTTCCCTCCCTCTCTCCTTCTGAATTGCCTCCCCACAAAGGTGTCAGTTAGTTTATGCCTTGGTGAATGAGTTTTCACAGAATGTGGCCCAGCTACAAGGTAATGAGAAGGTGTGGTCTGCAGTAAATCTGCCCCTTAATGAAATCCCACACTGTCCTGGAGAAACTGAGAGATAATATCCAGGTAGCATTAGCCTAGAGATGCAGACTTTTGATGACCTGCAGGGGATCCATGAAGATGTTGCTGCTACCAGGAAAGATAGGGACACCTCAGGGAAACTTCATTTACTTCAAGGACAACTGGACACCTCATAATGTTGTTTAGATATTCCATGGGGTGATTTACATGATGATAAAGAAAGATGTGTATATTTTTCTTGGCTTTTGTTTTTTTTGGGGGGGGGGGCGCAAGTGTGTTAAGTTTGCTTTCTACCCAAAAGATTTAGGTTCTTTGGAAGATTAGATTGGGCTTCTGTTTTTATAACCCACTATAACCTGTACCTTGATTTTTTTTTTTTCTCTCTCTCTGTTTTGTTGTTTGTTGTTATTGTTGAAACAAGGTTTCTCTGTGTAACTCTGGCTGTCCTGAAATTCACTCTATAGACCTGGCTGGCTTTAAACTCAGAGAAATTCACCTGCTTCTGCCTCCTGAGTGCTGGGATTAAAGGTGTGTGCCATCACTGCCTGACTGAGCTTAAAGTCTTAAGAAATCTAAATGCTGAATGTTCAGTTGGCACATGCATTTTAGATTCCTGAACCTTTGTCAGTGGTTGAGAATGCCTCTTGCCTGAGATTCTGTAACCTAAGACTGGGGGCCAGTGTACAGCTAGCCCAGGTTACTAAAAGGGAAGCCTGAAGCCTGCTTTGTAGGCAGGGTGTAGTTTGACTGTCTTGGAACAGACCAGACAGTCCTCAAACTCACAGAAATCCACCTGCCTCTGCCTCCCGAGTGCTGGAATTAAAGGCCTTGCATACCATGTCAGGCCACATTATTACAGCCTTTTAGTCTTAGTCTTTTGCTTTTTCACAGATAGGATCTCAGGTGAGCACAACATACTGGAGAAGCATCAAGCTGTGGGGAAGACCCCTTGGATCAGATCACAAATGTCTGAATTTTGTCTATATAAACTAAGTAATTCCTGCTCTTCTGTTTCTTTCATCCATGCTGTAAACAAACCCTTGCTCAAGAAGTGTCTGTGCTGGACCCGTATACCTTTAGTCCCAGCATTTTGGAGGCAAAGGCAGGAAGATATGTATGAGTTCAAAGCAGGTCTACAGTGTGGAGGTCCAGGTTAGCCAGGGCTGCATAGTGAGACCCTGTCTTTTAAAAAAAAAGAAAGAAAAGAGAAAGAAAATATAAAAAGTATATACGAGAAAAAAACGGGCTGGGGAGATGGCTCAGTGGGTACAATCACTGACTGCTCTTCCATCAAATATGGGTTTGATTCTCAGCACTAACATTATGGCTCACATCTATCCATAACTCAAGTTCCAGGGGACTCAACCTCTCTTCTGGCCTCTGAGGTCACCAGGTACAGGGTACACATGTGGTATTCAGACATGCATGAAGGCAAAACACCTTTGCACATAAAATAAGAATGTTTAAATAAAAAAGAAGAAAGAAAAACAAAAGATCTAGATAGTGAAAGTTGTAGATTTTAGTCCTTGTCAACTCCATTCTATTTCTTTCCTATCAAAAGTAGATTGTGTGAGTCTCGGTGTCTGTGTGTGAGCCCACAGACATCAGAAAGGGGCGTCAGTCCTCTGGAACTGGAGTTCCAGTGGTTGAGAGCCACTAATGAGAGTGCTGGGTACTGAACCCAGACTCTAAAACAGCTTCAAGTGCTCTTAAACACTTAGCCACTTACACACACACACACACACTTCTTTCTTTCTCTTCTCTTCACTGGACTATGCACACGATCCCTGAAGTTTATGCTTTGATGACTCATTAGGGCCAGGCTCACTTTATATGCACAAGGCTATAGGTTCTACCCCTAGCACCATAAAAATAATATTTTAAAGAAAATAAGTAAAAACGGTAAAGGCACATGGTTTTGTGGGAGAGTGCTTGCCTCAAACTCACAAGGCCCTGATTCCCCACTAGAGTAGAGAGGAGAAAGACCAGTGTGGTCTTGTGTCTCCCGGCATCCCGGAGACTAAAATAGAAGATGACAAATGCAAGGCCATGCAGGGGCTGACAATTCTGACGACAGCCTGAGCAGGAGAGAACCAAACCTAAATGCCGTCCTCGGACACCCACAAGTGCTTCATGGCATGTGAGTACTTGTGCATGTCCATACACATATCAGTAAATATAAAAAATTAAAGAAAAAGCACCTTTAGCCTGAGAGTCGTGGTTCCCTGACTACTGTGCTGGATCAGGAACAGAATCACTCTGAGTATGGTTGCTGTGGTCTACTTGACTCCACACTGCTCTGGTAACACTGGTATTTTGAATCAGATTATTAAAAAAAAAATGGAGCCCCACCCCCACCCCCTTACAAAGGTCTGTTGTTGTCATACAGTGGTAGGGCACACCTTTGTTCCCAGCACTTGGGAGGCAGAGGCAGGTGAATTTCTGTAAGTTCCAGGGCAGCCAGAGCCACACAGTGAAACCCTGTCTCAAAACAAAGGGGAGGGGTCTGTAGTCACTGCCACTAACTGGGAGTGCCACTCTCATGTTGTGCCCTTTTCCCTTTACATAAGAATTTGGGGGCTGGAGAGATGGCTCAGAGGTTAAGAGCATTGACTGTTCTTCCAGAGGTCCTGAGTTCAATTCCCAGCAAGCGCATGGTGGCTCACAACCATCTGTAATGAAATCTTGTGCCCTTCTTCTGGCCTGCAGGCATATATGCAGACATACCACTTTACACATAATAAATAAATAAATTTTTTTTTAATTGAGTGGTGGGTATACATACCTACAGTCACTTGAAGTTGGAGCAGTATTGGGAATTCAGGGCCAGTCTGGGCAATTTAGCTCTATACAGACCAAAACAGCTCTTTATTTACAGAATTGCATACAGAGAACAGTCAGAACAATCCCACTTTTTTTTTTTTCTTAATTAAAAAGGTTTTAATTTTTTTAAAAAAAAAAAAAAAAAACACTTTTATTTATTTAATTTTTTGCCTTGGTGTTTGCCTGGAACTGAAACTACAGACAGTTGTGAGCTGCCATGTGGGTGCTGGGAATCAAACCTGGGTCCTCTGGAAGAGCAGACGGTGCTCCTAACCGCTGAGCCAACTCACCAGCCCCAAGGTTTTAATTTTTATATAGTAAAATTATATATAACAGAACAGCTATTAAGTAAGAATTATAGTCATAATATTTAGTTTATTTGTATTTATAAAATTAAAGAAAATGTTTTATTTTTTATTTTTGTGAGTTTAATATTTAATATTTTTTAAATAACTAAGAAAAACTATAGTTTTTAATTTTTTAACTATATTAAAGACTATAGAAGGATATAATATTATTTAAATAAGTAGAAAATATAAGTAACATTTAAAACCTAAAAAATGACAGAGATGACATTTGTTTGTCTGGACATTTATTTAAAAGTTTTTTGTAATGTTGGGGCATTATCTTTAGCCTATAGACTTAAAAGTTTTTGGCATATTTTTAGTGATGTAGGGAATTTGGCATAGTTTATTAGTTGGGTTTTTTTTGTGTTTTGAAGAATGTTTGATAATTTTTTTGTAAAGTAGGAATGTGAAGGACTATTTTGGCTTGTTTTGTCAAAGTTTACCTTTTTATGGAATTTGTATGTTTAGTTTATATAGTATATTATTAAGTAGTTAATATTAGAATAGTGTTTTGTCTAGTGGCTAATTGTTGTTATAAAGTAAATTTTATATGAAGTTTTTTTTTTAATGTTTATTATTTTTTTGAAATTTATTGGTGTTAGGAGTAGACTTGTTTTATTGTTTAGAAAAGTTTGAGTTTTCAAAATATTTTAAATTCTATTTTGTATGTTTTTGAAGTGTTTGAAGATTATTAATTGTAATATTTTTTTTCCTTCTTTATTTTGTATTTAACAAAAAAACAGTAACATGAATTTAAAATGAGGAAAAGTTAACAATAACTATGAAGAGGATAAGAATCATAAGCATGGCTTATCAAGGGTGGTAATGCAAATAAGATTGCTACACATATATTTACTATGTGTTCAGCTTTCCCTCTGAAATTTCTTTTTTCCCATCCCTGTATATCCTTATTCAAGGTCCCTTTAATTGTAATATTTTTATATATATAAAATTTAACTAATATGACTAAGTTTAGTTATTATAGATGACTATTTGTATTTTTTAATTATATGTTATAATTTTAAATGAGTTGTATAAGTATTATATTTTAATTAAGACTAGAAAATGTATAGTAAAATTGACTAAATTTGTATTGATAAACTAAAATCTTTTTTAAATTATTTTTACATCATATCCTCCCTCGTTTTTAGAATGAGATTATGACTATTAAATATTTTTAATGAAAACAAACATTAATAAGTAATATTTTGGGAATTTGGATGTAGTTTTTTAATTTTTGTTGACTAAGGGGCATTGACAATCTTAGGGGTCTTGAGGCTGGTTTATTTTAATTGGTATCTTGGAAGTTGGTTTTTTTATTAGAGGATTTTTAGGTGGCTTTGGCAAATGAAACTACATTTGCCTGGAACTAATTTATAGGTCTTGATTTTTTTTTTTTTTTTTTTTTTTTTTTTTTTTTTTTTTTT
>PVIH01006092.1:0-115393 GCA_004025045.1 Sigmodon hispidus
GGGCCATTATGGCTCATGCCTTTAATCTCAACACTCAGGAGGCAGAAACAGGAGGATCACTGTGAGTTCAATGCCACTCTGGTCTACAGAGTGAGACAAAAATTTCCAGGAATTGACCTGCTACTGACCTTTGCCATTCTATCTACATATGCCCTCTCCACTATTCAATAAAAAAACAAAATTATAAAAGCAGGCTTGACGGCATGGGCAGGCAATCAGTATATGGGTATTCAAAAGACTAGCTTAAGCCTAGAAGTTCAAAGCCAGCCTGGATGATATAGTAGCAGCTTGGGGTTTTTTGTTTGTTTGTTTTTAAATTCCAATATTTCATAAGGATCCCCACCCACGCTTCCCACAGCATCTCAACTAAGCAGTGGCAAGAAGAGAGGAATACCCATGTACCCACGCTACCCATACAAGGGAGGGGAGGAAAGACAAACAGTGCTTTGGAGCTGGAGTATCTGGCTTAGGGCTAAACAACCTTCCTTTAATCTTATCCAGTGAAATTAACATGCAGACCAAGGAAACCAAATGGAAAGTCTAAGATCACCTTCAAGGTAGAATTGTGAGTGCATGCATGTTGAGTGTGGATGTGGTTACCCTGTAATCTTAGCTCAGGTGAGAAGAGTGCCTAAAGTTTGGAACCAATCTGGGCTACTTAGTGAGTTCTAGGTCAGCCTGGTCTACAGTCAGAGACCACATGTCAAAAAAAAAAGGGGGGGTAGGGGTATAGCTCAACTTAGTAGAGTTCTTGTCTAACATACAAAAAGCCCTTGGTTTAATCTCTAGTACTACATAAAATGGAGCATCATGGTTTATGCATGTAATCCCAGCATTGGGAAGTGGGTACAAGGGGATCAAAAATTCAAAGTTATTCTAAGCTACATAGCGAAGTTGGAGGCTAGCCTGGGATGCTAGTGCTAGAAACCCTGACTCAAAAAGAAAGAAGGGAAAATAACAAGGAAATTTTTCAGAAGAGAAATTAAAGATGGAAGAAGAAGGAATGTTTAGTTTTTAAATATGAGCAAGTTTTTGGTTTTTGTCTATTGTTTGGTTTGGATTGGGTTTTATTGTTGTTTATGTTTTGAGAAAGGGTTCCTCTGTGTAACCTTGGTTACCCTGGAACTCACTCTATAGACCAGGCTGACCCATTATAAACCTACTTTTATAAGGTTTTTTTTTTGTTGTTGTTGTTGTTTTTTAATTAGGACCTAGTAGCCAGGTAGTAATGGCTAGTGCCTTAATCCTAGTCTCTAGAGGCAGAAGCAGACAGATCTCTGATTTTGAGGCCAGCCTGAAAAAAAAAAAAAAAAAAAAAAAAAAAAAAAAAAAAAAAAAAAAAAAAAAAAAAAAAAAAAAAAAAAAAAAAAAAAAAAAAAAAAAAAAAAAAAAAAAAAAAAAAAAAAAAAAAAAAAAAAAAAAAAAAAAAGCCTTGGTATCATTATCATGAAGAAAGACCTGAATTCAAATCTTCAGAACCCACTTTAAAAACTGGGCATGACTAAGATGACAATGAGCCTACAGAAATGGTGTGTGTGTTTATGTGTGTGTGTGTGTGTGTGTGTGTGTGTGTGTGTGTGACTGACTAACTAGCTGCCAACTGCACTGCAAATTCAGTGGTAACCCTACCTCAAGAGAATGAGGTAGGCAGTGGTAGAATGGGACATCCAACTTCCTCCTCTTGTCTCTACACAATGTACATCTGCACACACAAACATATGCACATATGCACACACAGAAGCAGGCACACAAAATAACTACCCACAATATGTATATAATTATATGTATTACCTGGACGGTAAAATTACAGACTCTATCTTCTTCGCTCAAAATGAGAAAAAAAAAAAGAAATCAGGTGGTGTGGATCGAAGCAGGTCTCTGGCAATCAGGGATGGAGGAGAAGGTTCAGTAAGTCAAATACGTGCTGCACAGGAGTATGAGCCAGAGTGGATTCCTGCTTCTCATGTAAATATTGGTGTGGTGGTATACATCTGTAACCGCAGTGCTGGGAAGTAGGGACAGATCCTGGGGGCTCAATGGCCAGCCAGTCTAAGAAAAACAATGAGCTCTGGGTTCAATAGGAAGACCTTGCCTCAAAAATTTAAGGTGGAAGCCTGAAGAGATGACTCAAAACGCTGACATGGGCTAATATTGGATGCACATCTTTAAGACCAGCACTGACCAAGCAGAGGCAGGTGTATTTCTACAAAGCAAGTTCCAGGACAGCCAGGGCTACACAGAGAAAGCCTGTCTTAAAAAAATAAATAAATAAGCACTGTAGATGAAAGTTTCTTGATCCTGCCTAGCTCAGCAGTCCAGATAAATCTCTCCTACCCAAAGTCCCACAGCCACTTATGAAATAATTACCCAGATGCTTATATTAATTATAAACTGTTTGGTCTATAACTCAGGCTCATTATTAACTAACTCTTACAACTTAACTCAACAGATTTCTATTAATCTATGTTATCACCATGTATTGGGCTTTACCATCATTACATCTTGCTTCCCAGGCAAGTGGCTCACAGCACCTCCTCTGACCCCGCCTTTCTTCTCCCTGTATCTGCCTTGGATGTATTCTGCCTCCTCATAGGACATAGAAGCTTCCTTATTAACCACTGATAGCAACACATATTCTCAGTGTACAGAAAGACCATCCCACAGCAGAACACTGGCTGCTATTCCAGAGGTCCTGAGTCTAAGTCCCAGCAATCACTTGGCTCTCAACTATGTAAAGTGGGATCTGATGCCCTCTTTTGGCATGGAGTTGTACATGCAGATAGAACATCCATATGCATAAAATACATACATAAATAAGTCTCTTTAAAAAACACAAGGTGGAGAAGAAATTAAGAAAACCATTCTGACAATCTCTGGCCTTCCACATGTGCTAACACAAGTGAGCACACTCTCCCTTCCCATCCTCATGCACTCATCCCACACACAAGTGTAAAAACCAGGCTATAAAATAATAATGTTTCAAACAAATCAGAGCCAAAAACCAACCAAGAAGTTAGTTGTCATGAAGAGGTTGCAAAAATGTGAGAGCTAGCTGGGCAGTGATGGCACACACCTTTCATCTCAGCACTCAGGAGGCAGAGGCAGGCAGATCTCTGTAAGGTCAAGGCCAGCCTGGTCTACAGAATGAGTTCCAGGATAGCCAGGGCTACACAGAGAAAGGAAACCCTGTCTCGAAAAGAAAGGAAGGAAGGAAGAGAGGAAGGAAGGGAGGAAGAAAGGAAGGAAAAGAAAAAGAACTTGAGAACTATATGTTGCATGAATTCTCCAGTGGAGATTAAAAACCAAAAAACAAAACAGATCTCCTCACCCCAGAGAGGACATCAACAATAGACCAAAGAAATGATCCCATTAAATGTAGTTTGGTGAACCAATGAGTTTATTAGAGCTATTTCGGGGACAATAGGACAGGAGTCACTTACAGGGTCATGACTCATGAGAGCTCATGCCTGAAACACCTCACACTAGCTGCAAACAACTTGACTAATGGGAAGAGTGCCCTTGCCTCAGCAACTGGGACTGCTTCTACAACCTTAAGAAGAGGCTTTGGGAGTCTTCTAAGTTTCAGGAGCTTCCTGAAGTTCCCAAGTTTCCTTAGCTTCCTACATATAGTAAGCCTCCTTTTTGGAGAGAATGCTTCCAGAACAATATATAAATAAATATTAAGAAAAATTATAATAAAACTTTAAAATAAGATGGCCAGCCGATGGTGGTGCTTACCTTTAATTCCACTCTCAGGAAGCAGAGGCAGGTAGATCTCTGTGAGTTCAAGGCCTGCCTGGTCTACAGAAGGAGTTCCAGGGCAGGCTCCAAAGCTACACAGAGAAAACTTGTCTCAAAAAACCAAAACCAACCCCCCCAAAAAAACTTAAAATGTCATGCTATAGTAATATCTACACTCAATGCTCTAGAAAAGGGGTTACAGATCCAGCTACACATAACCAAGAAGTTGATCCCCAAATACCTCCCCCAAAAAAGGGAAAACTTGACAATAATACACAACAGTAATACCGGTTGCATTAGTGCAATGAGATAGCAGGAATATTTTTTTACTGTGTTTTTTAACCTTTCTGGGTAGAATTTGTGGCCACACCTTTAACTATGGCACCCAGGAGGCAGAGATAGTCAGTTCTCTGTGAGTTGCAGACCAGCCAGAGTTACATAGAGAACCTCCATCTCAAAGGAATAAATAAATAAATAGATAAATAATTGAAAAAGCTGGAAGTAGGAAGTGATAAATTGGGAACCAGTTATCCAAGATCAAGGAAACTGACTTAAAATTGAGAGATTTCAGGCATAAGCAGTCAAACACCATAAGAGCCTTTAAATGATACCTATCAATCAAGTGCACTGGGGGAGGGGATGCTGAATAAAAACAAAAATGACATAAAGTAAAATGACATACATGTAAGAAAATGGGAAGCGGGGGGAACTTCTCACCCCTCTGCCCTGAACGGAGAAGTGTGTGGACAGGCTTGAAGCAGAAGGCATAAGTCTGAGACTAAACTGTGATCTGGCAAATGCATCATCATCACCATCACCACCACCACCACCACCATCATCATCACCACCATCACCACCACAACTATCATCTCCTATCAACAAGCTTGTGGTTCAAGATTGACCAAAGACTCAGGAAAGTCAGAGCTGAGATGCATCCTAGTCTTTGCACACCTTGATCACAGTGATCTTCCAGGGCTGGAGAGATGCCTTAGTGGTTAAGAACACTGATTGTTCTTCCAGAGGACCTGAGTTCGATTCTCAGCATTCACATGGCAGCTAACAACTGTCTGTAATTCCAAGATCTGATACCCTTACACAGTTATACATGCAGGCAAAACACCAATTTACATAAAAATAATAATAAAAAGTTTAAACAAAATCCCTGCAATCATAAGATCAGAGAATGAAGAAGAGAATCTACCAACCAGTCAAACAAATGAGATTAAGCATGTTACTACATCTGTGAATGCTGAGGATCCAGGTTCCGGGGTCAGCAACGGCTGTGAACATGCTCAGCACTGTCCACCACTGAGCTTCATCCCTGACTCATGAGACCTTATTTAGGTTTGGGATCAAGGAAAGTTTAAGTTATTTTTAGGCTGAGTTTTTGTGACACACAAGGTCTTATACGCCCTCAAGTTTCCTAGCCTCTTGTGTTATGTGTCATCTTGTATTAGCCTGCCCATCTTCTTGAGTGGGGTGGGATTATGCAGGGAATGGGGTTTTACTCAGTGAGGGGTGCCAGGTGAGGTGGCACTCACCTGTGGTCCCAGCTACTGGGGTGACTGAAGTGGACCACATGAGTCTCTGAGTTCTAGATGAGCCTGGGCACATAAGAAGAGCCCATCTCAAAACCCAAAGAAGCAGGAAGGCAAAACTGGGGAAATGTGGCTAACAGGAAAGTAAGTATGATCAAAGTATACCATATGCATGGGAAAAAATGTTAAAATGAAACCATCATTTTTTATAGTTAATATGTGCTTAAAGATGGCAGGAGAACCTTTCAGTCACCACTGGGCTCATCTCTCTGGGAGGCCTGATAATGAGGTGGTTGCAAACTTACTATGCCATTAGGTGGACAAGGGCCATAATCTTCCAAGCTGTGTTGTTTTCTCCCCTGCAAATAGGAATTACTTTTGCAACAGGAATCCTCAGAGGTTTAGATGAGATTGTGTAGATGATGTGCCTCACTCAGATAACAGCTACTGTAAGGTGAGAAATATACTTCTGTGTCCTTTTTCTTTTACTTTGCAACAAACTTAACTTCAACAATAATAAAAAGCTGAACAGTGTTTAACAAACTCTCTGGCACACACAAAGTGCCCCAAAAATGTTTATCATTACTATTATTGTCATTGTTGTGAACACCATCATCTCAGTGTCCCCTTTCATGTTTCCAGGGCTCCTCCAGCCTTAGACACTGCTGTGCACATTGCTTTACTCAGATTATTCTGTGTAACAATTAATGGTTTCTACAGCTTCTCCAAGGAAATAGTTCTAAGAAATCCAGTTCCAGAGCCCAGGCTGCAGCTCTTCCAAAGTCGTTTCCTGCTCCACTGGCTCAGTTCATTTGAAGCATTGTTCATTGGGTGCTTTTAAACATTATTTTATCAGTTTTCAGGTAGATACTTTGCAGGCAAATGTATTGCAAGTTTCCAGAGGGCAACTGTAGAGGACTTTCATATCCAGCAGAGAGCTTGGTTGGGTGCAGGATACTGTAAGCACCACTTCTTGTCCCAAGATTTCAGCCTCCATGGAGTAGTAGAATCATCACTCAGACAGGTTCCTATGGCTGTTTGCTCTAGCTGATGAAAAGACAGAGCCCCAGTATTCACCTTTATCCAAGACAAGGAAAACATCTGGGAATTGGTCATAGTAACCCTATCCATCTGTACTACACACACACACACACACACACACACACACACACACTTCATTTGAACCTCACGACACTTTTAGCATAACTTTTTTTTAATATTTATTTTTATTTTATGTGAATTGGTGTTTTGCCTGCATGTATAACTGTGTAAAGGTATCAGATCTTGGAATTATAGACAGTTGCTAGCTGCCATGTGGATGCTGGGAATCAAACTCAGATCCTCCAGAAGAACAGTCAGTGCTCTTAACAGCTGAGCCATCTCTCCAGCCCTCACAACACTTTTAAAATTTTATTTATTTTGTTTTATGTGAATGGGTGTTTTGCTCAATTGTGTGCATGTGTGCACACATGCCACTTATATGCCTGGTGCCCGTGATATCCAGAAGGAGTTACAGGTGGATATAAGCTGCCATGTCAGTGCTGGGAACTTAACCTGGGTACTCTGCAAGATGAGCCGTGCTCTCAACCACTGAGGGATTTCTCCAGCACCTTACATTTTTATTTTTATTTTATGTGTATGGTGTTTTGCCTGCATGTATGTCTGTGCACCATGTGCATGCCTAGTGGCTGAGGAAGCCAGAGGAAGGTATCAGATCTCCTGGAATTGGAGTTACAAATCATTATAAACTGCCATGTGAGTTCTAAGAATCAAACCAGGGTCTTCTGCAAACAAAACCAGCCCTCCTAACCACTGAACTATGCCTCGAGATACTTTTATAAGGATCTTAATGATAGATGTTGTTCTTTCCAACTTATTGAAGAAGTACAGGTTATGAGAGAACAGTCGTTCATGCCTGTAATTCCAGTCATCCAGAATTGAGGCACAATTACCACAAGTTCAGAATCAGTTTGAGCTTCTGGGTCAGGCCCTGTCTCAAAAACAAAACAAACAAACGAAAAACCAAGAAAAGGAGGAAGGGGAGGAAGGGGAGGAGGGAAGCTCGGGGAGGATAGGAGTTTTCTATAATTATTTGGCTAGCAGGTAGCAGAGCTAGAATCCAGGCATCAGACTTTTTCACACCATGTCTTTTGGAGACATAAAACATCCTTTGTCATTCTGATACCCCATACAACTGAAAGCATTGGGTGTTTTATAACTCATATTCCTGTGGGAGACCCTCACAGCTCAGTAATGCCATCCTGTAAAGACAGTATGGAGCCTGGCAATGGTGCCACATGCCTTTAATCTCAGCACTTGGGAGACAAAGAGAAGTAAATCTATAAGTTCAAGGCCAGCCTGGTCTACAGATTGAGTTCCAGGGCTACACAGTGAAACCTTGTCATATCCCTTCCCTCGAAAAAAACAGTAAGGAATTAAGAACAAGACTGGCTTTCCCTCCTGGGATTTTCTTGGGCAGGATGAAGAAGGATGAAGAAGACCAGCTGTACAGCAGACCTACAAGCACCTATCAAATACAAACTGCCAGTCAAAACAGCTAAAACTTTCAACTCTTTGAGGCTTAAAATCAGCCAAGAGAAGCTAAAGTTTTTATTCATTGACACCCAAGTCCAGTTAAGTCTCAAGAGATTTACAAAAGAGTGTGGTAGTATATGCATGTGATCCCAGCATTCAGAAGGCTAAGCCAGGATTGGGAGTGTAAGGCCAGCCCAGGCTACACAGTGGGCTCAAGGCCAGTTTGCATCAAGTGGAAGAGAAAGACCTTACTTAAAAGAAGAAGAAAGGGACCAGATTCTAGCACTTGGAAGGCAGAGGCAGGCAGATCTCCAGGTTCCAGGCCAGTCTGGTCTGCATAATGAGTTCAAGGACAGCCAGGGATATACAGAGAAACCCTGACTTGAAAAAAAGAAGAGGAAGAGTAAGGAAAGAAGGAAGGAGGGAGGGGAGGAGGAAAGGAAGGAAGAGGAAAAAGAGGGGAAGAAGAAATCTGGGCATGGTGGTATACGGCTTTAAGCTTAGAACTCAGGAAGCAAAGGCAGGAGGATCTGTGAGGTCAAGGCCAACCTGATCTACAAAGCAAGAGAGTTCCAGTCCAGCTAGAACTATATAGTGAGACTTTGAAAAAAAAAAAAAAGTTAAAGCCTTCTGGAAATTTGACTCAAGAGGAAAGCAAATATTTGGCTTGTAATGGAGGAAATTCAGATCACTCTATTTGGTGTGAATCCCTGAAACCAAGTGTGACAAGGTAGGGTTGGAAATGAGTTGCCATTGGGAGTTTGGAGCCACCAGTCACTCAGAGCACCTGATCTCTTGCCGTCAACTATCATTCGTACAAGTATCTAATGAGTCCTCACTCCTGTAGTAAGTACTGTACAGGTATTACCCATTTAATTTTCAAAACAACTCCAAGGTGCAGTTCACACACCATCATTGTCCTAGAAAAGAGATAGCTGCCAATGGAGCCAGAACTATAAGCGAGCAGAGTAACTCTAGAAACCTCCTGTTTATCACAAAAAAAATGAATAAATAAATAAAATAAATAAATGGCTCAACACCAGCTCCTAACACATTTTAAGGACTTTGGAGCTTATAAAAGATCTTCCCTTGGTTCTGGGTACTATCATATACGAGGTGAGGTGACTCACCCAAGGTCACAAAACTAGTGAGAGGTCTAGCACAGACAGCCTTGCTGTCGCCTAGACCGGAGCAGATTTCCAGATTCGCCCGCCATCAGCTCGCAGGTATCCCAGCCCTTCCCTGGAAGGCTGCTGGAGCTGCCTCTCCTCGAGGGGCGGAGCGGATCCCAGTCTGCGGGCCTGGGCGCTGTCCGCGGTGCTGATCGGTCGCCGCGTCCCGCCTTGTCGCTCGAGGTGTCCGGGTTCCCTTCTCAGCTCCCAGCCAAGGCCAGCTCTAAGGATTCGGTTGCCCGCAGGGTGCGAAGGCCCGGCTCCCGGAGCTCCCCGAGGTCTCGGGGCTCCCCCTCCCCCGCCCTAGCCGCCAGCCTCCCCTCCCCCCGCCCCGCCCACGGCCCCTCCCCGTGCGCCCCAGGTCCCTCCCTTCCCCCTTATCTCTCCCACCCCCGCCCCCTCCAGCTCGTTCGCCAGTTCCGGTCACGTTGTTGGGTGTTTACGCCCGGAGCTCGCCCCGGGCCCCCCACCTCTGCGCCCCAGAGCCCCCCGGAGCCCCGGCCCCCGCGCCCCGCAGCCTCGCAGCAGCTGATGGCGCCGCAGCCGGGCCGGGCTCTGCAGATCCCCGAGCGCAGCTAGCGCGGGGGAAGAGCCCTTCCCGAGACCCAACGAGGCCCGGGCCCGGCCCGCCGACTCCCTCGGGTCCGCAGGTGAGGAGGCCGGGCGGTGGTCGTGGAGGGTGGGCGCTGGCCCGGTAGCCGCGGTGAAGGAAGCGCCGGAGCTCAGGTTCCGCCGGGAGGGCTGCGCGGGGCCGGGCACCGCAGCGCGCGGGAGGCGGGCAGGACGCGGGCTGCTGGCAGAAGTTGTCCTCCGCCGCTAGCCCCGGGCCCTTCCTGGCGCTGGCGGGGAGTCCAAAGCTGTCCCCACCGCCTCTCTGCCTGCTCTTCATGTCCTGGCTGATCCCACTCTTCCTATGCTCTATGGTATCCCTACCCTTCAACCACCACCCCCCACTCGCGCCCCAGCCAGCTCTGGAGTCAAATTCGAGGCACAAACTGTAGAACGTCAAGTGAAGGGGGAGGGGGTGCCCAGTTTTTCCTGACATCCACTTCCACGGTCCTGAATCCTCAGCAATGCTGAGATTGGGGTTGTGGGATCTTAAGTGGAGCGGGGAGCCAGAGTTGAGGGGTGTTTGGGAGGAGGGACTCTGGAGTGAAGAGCTCCCTGGAGAATGTGGTCCGCCACCAGCCTCCACCTTGCAGACAGAGTCCCAGACATTTGTCAAAGGCCAATCTTGGTTCCAGACTCGTCCTCGGGAGAGCCAAGGACTTAGTGGGGGTGGCAGAGTAATTATTTTTTAATACATGTACTTACTTGCCCTGGTGATTCCCAGTAAGACTCAATTCATTCTCTCTGCTCCACTATTGGCTGTGTGATTTGTTTCTTACAAGGGAAAACCAGAGTCCAAACAGCCGGGAAGAAGACCACAGAACACAAGGAGAGATCAGATTTAGGGAGACAGAAACTGGGTGGAGTGTAAGAAATGAGAGGATGAGGGTGATTACAGGGAGAGTTTATCTTGAGAGGAAGAGATAGTATCCAAAAAAAAAAAGAGTTTAGCCTGCAGATGTAGTGTGGTTCCCTTGTGAGAGACTCTATGTTCCAGAGTGAGCGCCTACACACTACAGTTGTGCATATCAGGCAAGGGCTTTACCTCTCTGAAGTCCTATCTCTTCATCTCTGGAGGGAAAGTTGGAATAGGACCCCCACTGTAAGGTTAAGTTCAAGTGTCAAATGCTGGCAACAGTGCTGAGACTTGTGTGAGTGAGTGTCCTTGCTGGTGCCTTCAGGCCTGGACTTAGGAAGGCTTCTGGGATCTGCTTTCCTCTTGCCCTGGGCCTCTGAGTCAGAGAGTGAAGAGGAATAATGACTAAGAAAAATAAAGAACAAGAACATATGGATCTATTTATTTACTCATTCATTATTACTCTGCCTCTCCCAGATCATATATCTGCTTTGGCTATAAGAACAACAACAACAAAAAATAACTTAAGTCTTCCCCTAGAAACAAGGAGCCATGCATCCTTAAAGAACACTAAGAATGGCACCGAGATATTTGTTGACCGGGCAGATGTTTTCAGCCCCAAAGAGAGAAGCACTAAGAAGGAAATTGAAACTGGGACAAGACAATCAATCAGTCAAAGCATGAGGCAGGGCACACTGAAAACTCCATGTGATCTGATGCCAGAGACTCCAAGCTGCTAGGCTAACTTGAAGGAAGGGAGTAGCAGGCTGGAAAGGTGGGGGGCAGGAGGGATTTAAACATCTCGGGGAAACTGCTAATTCACCCAGGTTTGGTGGCACATGCCTGCAATCCCAGCATCGTGGATGCTGAGGCAGGAAAATTGACATCAATTGGAGGTCAGCCTGGGTTACAGAGTGTGTCCCAGTTCATCCTCAGACTGCCGAGTGAAATTATTTCAACAACAGCAATAATAGGAATAGCAATTAATAAAAACAGCTTCAAACTTTTAAAAAATGTATTATGTCTGCAGTGTCTGCCTGTGTGTACACCTGCAGTGCAGGCCAGAAGAGGGCGCTGGATCTCATTATACATGGTTGTGAGCCACCATGTGGGTGCTGGGAATTAAACTCAGGACCTCTGGAAAAGCAGCCAGTGCTCTTAACCACTCTCCAGCCCCAGTTTCAAACTTTTGATTAGCAGACAGCTTTTCTTATGCAAAAGTTTATCCTAGAAAAGAACACTAAAGGAGGCTGGAGAGATAGATAAGGATATAAACTCAAATGACAGTCTGAGTTTAATCCCAGATCCCCACGTGGAAGGAGAGAATCAACCCCCAAACACTGTCCTTTGACTTCTCCATATTCACCATGACATGAGGGCCCCTGCGCCTACGTACAAACACACCATACATGTGTGCACACATGGACAATAAAATATTTTTTCTCAAAATAAAAGATCATTAAAAGCAAAGCCACCAATCCACCAAGTGTAGTGACGCATACATGCATTTTATGCCAACACTTGGGAGGCAAAGGTGAGTGGATCTCTGTGAGTTGGAGGCTAGGCTTGTTTACCTAGAAAGATGCTGTCTCAATAAAAGAAAACAAACAAAAAAGAGCAAAGCCACCAACGTGGCCCTCTACATCTGAAACAACCCCTCTGAGATGCTGAACTCCAGAGCTTTATAGAGCAGACAGTGAGTGAAGCCATGATTCTTGGCTTCCTAGACTATGCTCAGCCCAAGAGCTGAGGAGAAAAGATAACTAAGTTCCCTATGCCTATGTCAGTCATGGGCAGATAGGAAGGGAAGTGGAAACCCAGAGATTAGCAGGGGCTGAATTACTCACCAGGGTCAGGCCAGGCCTCAGAGAGACAAAATTGGTCGGGATAGTAAAATGGCTTAGCAGCCTGATGATCTGAGTTCACTCCTGGACTGACATAGTAGACAGCATGAACTGACTCCCTCGGGTTGTACTCTGATCTCCACATGCATGCTCTGGTATGCATGAGCTTGCCACATTCACAAGGAAATAAATAGAGTTTAAATTTTTTTAAATCAAAATTGTGCGAGGACCAGAAAGTTCCTATGCTCGCTGCTTGGCTTATGGTTGAGGTCTTGAGAAGCTGAGCCTTTTCTATCAACCCTTCCAAAAGAAAGAGATATTTGTACCTTTCAGAACCACAAGACGTGTGTCAACAGTATTTGGAATTAACTATAAATTTTGCACCTTGTGCCACAGGGCTTTTTAATTCTGAGTGATTTCTTTTTAAACTGCATTTTTGTTGTATTTAATTTGTGTGCAGGGTACATGTGTGTGCTTGTGACGACACATGTGTGGACCTCAGTGAACAGCTTATGGGGTTGTGTTCTCTCTTTCTGCCATGCGATTCCCAGGTCTTGTGCTCGTTTCGACAAACCTGGTCACATGCCCCTTTACCCTCTCAGCCATCTTTCCAGCCCCTGAGTGATTTGTTGTCGTTAATGGGCTTTTTTTTTTTTTTTTCCCATCAACTACAAAATTAACCTGGGAAAGAACTAGGAATACCAGAAGAAGAGAATCAAGGCAGAGCTTGAAGTGGCCAGAACAGTAGACAGAGGGGAAGGATATGAGACTCAGCCTTTGGAGGCAGAGAGAGGACAGAGCTGGTGGTGTCTGCTTTTTGGCTGCTGCTGCTGCCACTAAATCACATGTAGGACACAGCTTCTGGTGTCCAGTGGCTCTAGAGCTACATGTATGTCGTGACAACATGCAGTTTACCTGCCTCGGCCCTTCCGATGTGCTGTGATTCCTCAGCCACAGAGTTCCGGCTGCTCCTACTTCCCCTGGCCCCACTTCCTCCCTTCCCCTCCCCAACAATCCACACAGTAATGTCGAAGAATGAAAACTTGCCAAAATCATTTGTGACCCAAATTTCTGCCCTAAGAAGAAAGAGCAGCCTGCTTTGGAAGCGAATGGTCAAGCCCGATGGGAAAGAACAGAAACAGCTGGTTGGCTCAGCTTCCCCTGTGGCCTGTGTCCAGGCTCCAGGGCTCTGTGGGAAGGACTTTCACCCTTGACAGTCATTTGTATGGCAATGAGTGGGAACAGACATGTCTGTCTTCCTCCTAGGGTTGGCCCACACATCTTCATCTTTCAGATATGCACACAGCACCCACATAGATGTGAGAAGTTGAGAAACACACCTGGAGCTTGAGATGTTCTTCCATGATAGAGCGTGTGTGTGAGGCCCAAGAATTACAGACACTTATACATATGTGCTTGTGCACTCCTTAAGGTACACACAAGCCTTTTCCTCCCAGGAGAGACATACAGTTTCACAGGCCTACAACTCATCTGGTTCCCCTACATTAGGCCCCTGAGTGTTAGGTAGTCCAGCTGACATCTATTTCTCCTTCTTTAAGGACTCCTGGGAATGTCAAACCTAATAGTGTCTGTCATGATCTCATGTGTCTGCTATCAGTCTATGAACTCCCCCAAATCCACTCACTAGTGCATCCTGCTGCATTTGCCGAGCGACTCCTATTTGCTACATACTGTGCTAAGCACTGGGGAACGGGAGAAAAACAAAATGAGTCTTGTCTTCTGTTGCTAACAGTCTGGCAAGGGAAACAGACAGTAAACAAATGCTCTGTACGCCCGTGTGCCAGCAAGTTCATGAAAGACTAGTGCAGAGAAAGGGAGCTGAGAGTGACTGGCAGAAGAGACTCTTTGTTTTGGGGTGATGGGAGAAAGGCCCGAGGGAGGAACATTTGAATGGATGGTTGAAGGAAGGGAATGGACCTTGAGGTGAGCCTGGTAAAGTTACCCCTGGCAGAGAAGAGAGTGCATACAAAGAACCCCAGGTGAGTAGGCTGAGGGCAGCAAAAGAGACAAACAGTGGGAGAACAGGAGGTGAGAGAGAAAAAAAAGAGGTAGATTGTGCAGCGTTTGATTAGGACTTGGGGTTTTGCCCAGTGTGATGCTGCACACCTGCAGTCTCAGCACTGTATGGGTAAGAGCTAAAGGACCACAATTTGAGGCCATCCTGGGCTACAAAGACCCTGGCTCACCAACAAGAAAGGGAGGACAGGCCGCTGGGAGGGTTCAGTAAGTGCAGCACTGGGAACCTGAAGTCCATCCCTGGGACCCTCGTGGTGGAAGAACAGAATCAGCGTCCTGCGGGTTGTCCTCTGACCTCCACAGGCATGATGTAGCATGGATAATAAATAAACTAATGCGGGTGCATGATGTAAAATCACCAAACAGTAAATATATATAAAATAAATAAAAAGAAAAGGGCTTAGGGGGCTGGAGAGATGGCTCAGCGGTTAAGAGCACCCTCTGCTCTTCCAGAGGACCCGGGTTCGATTCCCAGCACCCACATGGCAGCTAACAACTGTCTGTAGTTCTAGTTCCAGGCAAACACCAAGGCAAATAAATAAATAAATAAAGCTTTTAAAAAAAAAAAAAAGAAAGAAAAGAAAAGGGCTTAGGATTAACATTAAAAAACAAACAAACAAAAAGACCCGCATGGACTTAGAGTTAACTATTAAACATCACAACCAAAGTATGAACATCAAAAGGAAAAGTAAATGAACAATTTTGTGTATCAAAAGATATGTCAAGACGTTAAAAACCTAGCCAATGTAATGGAAGAAACATTTGTGAATTAAATATCTGACTGGTAATTTACAAAATATAAAACCCAACTTATAAAATATTAATTAATTAATGCGATTAAAAATATCTGGGTGGTGGCACACACCTTTAATACCAGCAGTCTGGATGCAGAGACAGATTTCTGAGTTCGAGGCTAGCCTGGTCTACAACTCAAGTTTGAGGGCTACACACAGAAAGTGTGTCATGGAAAGAACCAGGGTGCCGTATCTGACAGCTCAGCTCACATCTGCCTGTAACTCTAGCTACAGCCTCTTCTGGACTCCACAGGCATCTGCACTCACACATGCAGACATACATGCATTTACACATAATTAAAAATAAGTCCTTCTTTAAAAGGAATTTTGAGCTTGATGTGTAATGAGAAGCACTGGAGAGATTTTGAGGTAAGGAGATATGACAGACTTACATTTGCTAAAGGGGTGTTGGCTCCTGAGTAAAAATTAATGGGAGAGCGTAGAAGCCAGGTAGGTCTTGGAACACTGCAGTGGTACCAGAGGGAGCTGGTGGCTTGGACTAGGGAGATAATGCCAAGTAATGGATTTGGGAGAGTTTGCTGTTTAGTCCAGGCTGGCAAACTACTCAAGATGCTTCTGCCTCAGACTCCTAAGTGCTGTGAATATAGGCATGAGATACCACTCTCGACCAGAGTGATTAAAAGAAAGAAAGAATGAAAGAAAACTTTAAGGACCTACCCCTAGCTGAAGAAGAGCTTCAGACAATCAGTGGCTGCCATTGAGGGAGAATCAGTCTCTAGTGACGAGCCCCTGATAACTTATCCAGTCCCAAGTAATCAGTTCTAAACACATATACATCAGAGCAACACTAAATGGTCTCAGTAACTTTTTGTTTGTTTGTAGTGGGAGGTAGAAATGGTGTAAATATAATATCCATGTATGAAATTTTTAAAAAATAAAGCTTAATTTTTTTTTTAAACTTACATTTCAGATCTTTAATGCCAGCACTCAGGAAGCAGAGGCAGGAGGATCTCTGTGAGTTTGGGGTCAGCCTATTTACATAGTGAGTTCCAGGACAGCTGGGAATATGTAAAGAGATTCTGTCTCAAGAAACAACAAAAACAATGTTTTTGGAGACAGGGTTTTTCTATGTAGCCCAGGCTATCCTGAAACTTGCTTTGTAGACCAAGCTGGCCTCAAACTCAGATATCCACTTGCCTCTGCCTCCCAAATGCTGGAATTAAAGTCATGTGTCACCATGCTTGCTAGTTAATTAATTTTTGAAAATTTGTATTTCAGAGCTGAGAAGAGAGCTCAGTCTAAGAAACTGAGTCAAATTCCCGGAGCCAGCATATACTTATAATCCCAGTGCTGAGATGTAAGCACATAGGGCCCTTAGGCTCAGAGACCAGACAACCTCACCTAATCAGTGAGCCCCAGGCTACTGAGAGACCCTGTCTTCCAAAATGTATGTGGTGCCTGAGGAATAAAGGTCACCCCACACACATGTGAGCAGATATACCCATGTACCCGAATATGTACAGGAACACACAGACACACAGGGTCAATCATAAGGCCTGAGGATGTAGCTGAGTTGGTAGAGTACTTGCCTAGCATGCATGACACCTAGATGTTATGTTCTAGCACTGCTAAATATATATCTCAGGGTAAAGAGCCTCATGCTTGTAATTCCAGCACTCAGGAAGTTGAGACAGGAGGATTGCCATGAGTTTGTGGCTAGTCTGAGCTACATAGAGAGCATCAGGCCTATCAGGGATACATAGCAAGACCCTCAAAAACAGTAACAATCATCATAAATTAGTTAAAATAAATGAAAGAGGCTATACTGGCAAGATGGTTAGGGGACTTCTGGCCAACCTTGCCAGCATGATTTCCATCCCAGAACCCAGAGAAGCAGGGGAAAACCAACTCCAGAGCTGTTCCCTGACCTCTGCTCATATACCATGGCATGTGCATGTGCACAAACACAAAATGAATGAATGCAAAAATATTATTTTTAGAGAATAAAGTTATTAACTCACTGTGTCTAAGGATCAAGAGTCTGGCGGATTTTAAGTGGGTTTTCCAATATCTGAGTTCATTTGAATAGGTTAGTCCTATTCATACTCATAATTTTAATGAATTCAAAGTCAGTTGAATGGGAACTATAATTACATCTGCAAACTCTTCCATCTTATTTTTTGTTGCTTTGTCCTGTTGAGGTTTCTCCTGCCATCTTTAAACTTTATGCTTAATCTCATTTGTGTGACCGGTTGGTTGATTCTCTTCTTCACTCTCTGATCTTATGATTTCAGGGATTTTGCTGTTTATCACCCTGTCCTGTGCTTTGGTAAGAGTAGACATGAACAGAGGAATGCATAGATGAATGGCTAGATGAAATGATAGACCAAGTTAAGACTTAGCCTATACCTGGGAAATGAATAGAGAAAGAAATTAAGACTTAACCTATATCAGGGAAATGAATAGAGAAAGAAAAAAAGGAGTATATATTTAGTAAGCTATCTGTACAAAGATTTTTTTTTTAAATCTTTCTGGTTTGATTAGTTGGTTGTTTGGTTTGGTTGGTTTTTTTTGTTGTTGTTGTTCAGTTGGTTGGTTGGTTTAAATTTTGTTTGTTTTTGTTTATTTGTTTGATTCTTCTTTTATTTTCGAGATAGAGTTTCTCTGTGTAACAACTCTGACTATCCTGGAACTCACCTTGTAGACCAGACTGGCCTCAAACTCACAGAGATCCACCTGCTTGGTCTCCCAAGTACTATTATTAAAGATGTGTGCTACCATCACCTGGCTCTACTAAATAATAATAAATTTTATTTTGTGTAGCTGGGTGGTAGTGTAGTCCTTCTCCACCTGGCTCCTCCCTACCACTTTCTGTCAGCTAGTTGCAGACTCAGCCTCCTGATGGCAGGTAAATTTTATTTAATCAAACAAAGATAACATATCTTTGCATCATTAAACAAATGTTCCATAGCCTAAACAAAAGTAACACACCTTAATATTCTATAGCATTTCCCCCTTTTTGTTTAAACAAAAAAATGAGAGGTTTTAACTTTAACATAATAAGACTGTATACAGGAAGAACAATTATCAAGTAAAGAATTCATTCACAATGTAATGAATTCCAGTTCATTTGTGTCTGGCCAATTAAAAGAAAGTACTCTATTATCTATCCTATCTTGGTGAGTATGAAGTTTTATACCTAATTTGCTCCCTATCATAACTAAGAAAAACTGCAACTTTAGCTATCTAGTCTTCAGTTCCATCAAATACCCCAGAAAAATATTATTTGAGTAAACAAAAAGTGCATTGCAAACAAGTTCCAAGACTCTAGCAATGACAGAGACATCTGACTACCTGGACAGTCACCCAAAGTCCTTCTGCAATGTCAGAGCATCCATTTCAGCCTATAGCCTAGAGTATCTGGCAAACTTTTCAGTGAAGCAAAAATCTTGCACTGTTATGCCTTGTTTTGGCAAAGTTTGTCAGTCAATTTCCTCTTTGTCCTGCAGAATGTCTGACAGTTTCTTCTGTAAAGAGGAACCCTGAAGGACCATGTCACCTTGTTTTGGCAAAGTTCAGTAGTCACTTTCCTGTGAGTCCTGCATGTCCAGTTTACACAACATACTGTGAAGCAGTCCAGGCAAGAGCAGATTTTTGCTCAAATGGCTAGCTTTACCCACAGTGAAAGCAGACTCCATAAGGAGTTTCTTCAGTGCCCATCATCTTTTCAGAAGTAAATGGTACAGCCAGGAGTAGATGTGTTTCATTGTCACGAAAAACTTTAAATTAGCAAAACATTTTAAATGTCATACTCTATAGGTCTTTGAAGTATTTGAAAACCATCTATCTGGGGCTGGAGAGATGGCTCAGCGGTTAAGAGCACCATCTGCTCTTCCAGAGGACCCGGGTTCGATTCCCAGCACCCACATGGCAGCTAACAACTGTCTGTAGTTCGAGTTCAAGGCAAACACCAAGGCAAATAAATAAATAAATAAAGTTTAAAAAAAAAAAAAAGAAAACCATCTATCTAAAATATATCTATTTAACCTAGAAAATATACCTAACATATCTACCACTTTGATAGTTATAAATGACTATTAACCTGTGTTTCTTGATTGTCCTATATAGTTTATAATGATAATGATAGCTTTAATAAAATTAGGACTTTACCTTACTTTTTTTTAAAAAAAAAAAAAAAAAAGAACATTTCATTGACATTCTTTTTTTTTTTTTAAACTTTATTTATTTATTTGTTTGCCTTGGTGTTTGCCTAGAACTGGAACTACAGACAGTTGTTAGCTGCCATGTGGGTGCTGGGAATCGAACCCAGGTCCTCTGGAAGAGCAGAGGGTGCTCTTAACCGCTGAGCCATCTCTCCAGCCCCTACCTTACATTTTTAAATGACCTGCATAGATACAATACCTGAAACAAGTAGAAATACAAATACAATATGTAGTAACAAAAACAACTTTAAATTTATACCAATATACAGTATATGTATATGTGTGTATGTATATACATACACGTATACTATAGTGTGTGTGATAACAAAAATTATCTTAAATTTGTATCAATATACCAAAGTCCTTACAAATACAAAATGAGATCAATAGCTATCTTTAGTTTATAGTAGAGTCAACATTCTACCCTTCCATTCTACCAGTTCTATATCCTCCTGTTTTTATTTTTTCCAACAATTTTCCTGAATGTATTATTTGCATAATTTCTCCCCTTAGTAATACCAGTAACAATTAATAAACAATCCCAATAAATGATGACAAGGATCCATAACCCATCAAATAACCAAAAGCCTCCCACAACCCAACTCTTGGGAATGTGGACATAGTATTCTCCAGACTACTTCCTGTTGTCTGTGGACAAAGCATCTTTAGAGAGAAAATTTGAGATAATGGCCAAATCCTGGGAAAACTAGCTATAATCTTTGTTAATAGATATCCCCTGTCAGGATTTAGGAGGTCTTGCCTGATCAAACTTGATCCATATTAACCCTGAAGGAATCTACAGCCTCTCTTTTTCTATGGAAATAAAAGCAAAAATTTCTCCAAGGCACTTTTTAATTTTTATTTATTTATGTATTTTTTAGGTATGAGTACTCTGTCTACATGTGTGCATGAGAGACTTTAGATCCTATTGTAGATAGTTGTTGGCACTGAGCAATCTCTCCAGCACCCCTCCAAAGCATTTTTTACTTTCATCTGACAAATGTGTTTTTATTTTTTTAATCACATTTAAGATTTATTTATTTATTATATATACAGTGTTCTGCTTGCATGTGTCCCTGCAGGCCAGATGAGGGCACCAGATCTCATTATAGGTGAGTGTGAGCCACTGTGTGGTTGCTGGGAATTGAACTCAGGACCTCTGGAAAAGTAAGCAGTGTTCTTAACCCCCGAGGCATCTCTCCAGCCCTAATTTTTGATTTTTAAAAGTTAAGGCATTCTGGGGCTGGAGAGATGGCTCAGCAGTTAAGAGCACCATCTGCTCTTCCAGAGGACCCGGGTTGGATTCCCAGCACCCACATGGCAGCTCACAACTGTCTGTAGTTCCAGTTCCAGGCAAACACCAAGGCAAATAAATAAATAAAGTTTTTTTTAAAAAAAAAAAGTTAAGGCATTCTTACAGTAACTAGATTGGCTTATTTCAACAGTCTCTCTTTAAATTCCATGTGTCTTTTCAGCTGTCAAAAAATTAAACAATACAGTAATATACAGGATCCAGACTCTTTGTGTATTTCCTAACTCTATGTGGCTTATTCCTTTTTTTTTTTTTTAAGATTTACTTTATTTTGTGTACACACATGCCAAAAGAGAGTACCAGATCTCATTATGGATGGTTGTGAGCCACCATGTGGTTGCTGGGAATTGAACTCAGGACCTCTGGAACAGCAGACAGTGCTCTTAACCTCTGAGCCACCTCTCAAGCCCTGGCTTATTCTTTTTATTATTATTATTTTGCTTCTCTCTTTAAAGACTTTATTTTTAAACTATTTTCTCTATGACTGCACTCTTTTTCTTTTCTTAACCTACGCACATTGTTAAACTCACTGTAACCTGTTTAGAGGTTTTTTCCATATAGACCTCTTTTACTGCAAATCTCTAGTCTTTTTTGACTGCATGAGTGAACTTATAAATTACTAACCTAACCTGGATTCTTTGCACTCAGCTCTCAGCTGGCTTCCTGCTTCTCGGGTTGTAAAAGCTGATCCTAAAGCTCACAGCAGGTTCAGCCTTCCTAGCTATGGAAGCAGCTACCTGGGTTGCCACAAGCAGTTTTTACTCAGCTTGCCATTTCTATTGAGTGCTGTAGCCACCAGCTGAACAGCAACATCTCTTAAAAGATCTATGTCCTTTTTCCTTTTCTTTCTTTCTTTCTTTTTTTTAAGCGTTCTCAGGCACTATGAAAATTTGAGCCCCACATTGGGTGCCAAGTTTTGGGGTCTTTTACTCTTTTAGGGGGTCTGCCACCCAACTCCCAAATATATCACACAGAGGCTTATTTTTACTAATGAATGCCTGTCCTTAGCTTGGCTTGTGTCTAGCCAGCTTTCCTTAACTTTAAATTATTCCATTTATTTTTTGTCTCTGGGCTTTTCCTTTTTTTACTTCTATATATCTTACTCTTACTACATGGCTGGCTGGGTGGTTGGACTCTGGAGTCTTTCTCCTTCCCTGGCTACTTCCCTTTTTTCCTCCCATATTTCTCCGGGTTATACTTTACAGCTGATATCCACTTATGAATAAACACATGCCATATTGTCTTTCTTACCTTACTCAGATAGTTTTTTTTTCCTAGTTCCATCCATTTGCCTGCAAATATCATGATGTCATTGTTTTTTCACAGCTGAGTAATGCTCCATTGTGTAAATGTACCACATTTTCTTTATCCAGTCTTTGGTTAAAAAGCATCTAGGTTGTCTCCAGGTTCTGGCTATTACCAGTAATTCTGCTATGAACATAATTGTTAGCGTTCTTTTTTAAAAAAAATATTTATTTTTATTTTATGTGAATTGGTGTTCTGCCTGCATGTATAACTGTGTAAGCGTGTCAGGTCTTGGAATTACAGACAGTTGTTAGCTGCCATGTGGATGCTGGGAATGGAACTCAAGACCTCTGGAAGAACAGTCAGGGCTCTTAACCATTGAGCCATCTCTCCAGCCCCAGCTTCCTTATTACACCTATGAAAGGCTCAAAACTCAGAGAGGGAGAGAGCTGGCCTCGTGTGGCACATCTAGTGCAGGCTAGACCCAGAGTTATCTGCCTGTCTTTGCCAACTTCTTCACCTGTCTGAGAAGCAGGAAAATGGACCCAGAGTGCCCCTGGGCCTCTTTTTCTTCTTAGACTGTTAAATCGAAGTAACAGTTTTCCTAAGGACATGCTCACTCAGTGTTGGATAAAGTTGGTGGATGGCACTGAGGACAGGGGAGTCCTCTCCTGGATGTGAGAACACCTAGTGTGAGGATATCACAGGGCATCTGAAGATGGGACAAGGCAAATGACCTCTGAAGATGTGGTTTCACCTTGTCTTCCACCCAGGTGGGGCCCAGGCCTGGGTTGCCATGGATACCGTGTCCCTGGAGCATCAGATCCAGAGCGTGCAACGCCACATCAGCTTCCTGAAAAAAGAGCAGATGGCCCTGCTTCGAGACCTGCACCTGGAGATCCTGAGGCTGCAGAAACGCTGCTCAGGTGAGGCTGGCACTCACCCCAGGGCACTGGAGTGAGGAGAGGGTCACTGTCACCATCATCAGCTTCTCTCCTTGAGTTTCTGTGAGCCTAACACCAATTCTCTCCTGTCTCTTTCTGGAAGAGAATCAAGACTTGGGGTAGAGTGAGTTCTAGGAATGAGTTGGATGTGACAGTACATGATTGTAGTCCTGGTATGGAGAAGTAGAGTTAGGTCTCAGCTGTATAATAAGTTCTAGGCTAGCCTGGACTACATGAGACCCTGTCCCTCACCCTCACACCTAAACGTCTTAAGGCTGAGGATCTTACTGAGGTCAGGCTTCCAGGAACCAGTTTCGGGGAGCTTGGAGTGTTGCTCAGTGTTGGAGCACTTGCCCAGCATATACACAAGGCCCCAAGTTCTGTACATCACACACATAAAAATAAACACACGCCAGAAAGAGGACCAAGAAGAGTTCAAGATGATAATCTGGTTTGAACAAGATGGTGGAGATGGAGTACCATCTGAGGAAAGTATATCATCTTCCTGAGGCTGAGTAGTATGCAGACATACTGACAGGGGATAGAGGAAGTGTTGTAAAAGATTTTTAACTTTGTTTGGGCCAGAGGTCTGACTTGCCTGTGGCAGCTTTTTTTTTAATGATTTACATGCTTATATTAATTTTATTTTGTTTGGTCTATGTCTTAGGCACATTGTTAGGTTTTTTAAATTTAATTTATTTTTATTAATCTGTCTGGGCATGTGGTCATGGCCGACTCAGCTCACCTGGGTCTTATGTGCTTTTTTTTTTGGCAGCTGGAAGGAGACTGACTTAACCAAACAAAATAAAATTAATATAAACATCTAAGTCATTTTTTAAGAGTAAAAGCCGCCACAATAAGTCAAACCTCTAGCCCAAAAAAATCAAAAGTTACTATTTTCCCATTAATGAAAGTTTTATTTCAAGATTATTTAATAGGAAACTACATTACACAGGGAAGTGAAAATTATAAAAGCAAGTTAACAATCTTTTTCTAAACAAAGGGAAAAGAAAAGACTACTGATATTTCCAAAAAAAAAACCTTCCTAGGCTTAATAATAATAATAATATAAAAGTCCCATTTAGTAGCTTAATTGGCAGTGTGGGAATGACCCAGGGCTTCTGTTTGCTGTGACAGGAGAGCTTGTGAGAAGCAATTCTTTAATTTAATTATATGAGTCCTGGTGACTGAACTCAGGACATCAGGCCTGATACTACAGACACATCTTGCGCTGGCCTACTATAATGCCATATAGAGTATATCTTGATCAAATAGCACACTGATATTTACATAAAATAGCAATTTTCATAAATTGCCTAAATCAGCAAATTTTTTGTGAAGCAGTTTGGAATTCTTTAGTAATGCTTTGCTTTCAAATTTTTTATCTAGAATGAAAGTGCCAATTGGATGTTTTTTTTTTTTTTCCGGAAAACAGTGCTGAGGTGTGTTTTTCACACAGGCTTCTCAAGACTTCAACAAAAGACTTTTATAAAGGAACAGTTCACAAGTAATAACTCAGGATAAACTTAAACTTTGTTAATTCTGAAATTTACATCGTTATGTAAATTTGTTTTAGCTATAAAGATTTAAATTTACTAATTATAAAGTCAAATTAGCCAATTTAATTACATTTAGAATTATAGCATTGTCAGAAAAATAAAGATTTCTATATAGGACTACTTAGTCAAGGTCATATCATATACAGACAAGAAAGTAAATAATTCAGTAGAGTTAAATTCAGTGATTCTTAATCAGAAATAAAACAAAGATAATTAAAGCACTACTTCCCAGAAATCCTCAAAAATCATTTACAACAGGGAAAAGGACGTGAAGAAACTGTTCCGGATAAAAGGGCCGGCATGTCCAGGAAGTAGGGTAAAGCTGTGCTGGTAAGAGAGTCTCTGACATGGAGAGCTGTGAGGTTGTCTTGTCCTCTTGGGCAGTAAAGAATGAGAACCAGTGAATGGCTTGGAGCAGCTGGATGCTTCTTCAGCACTGCTGGCCTCACAGCAGACAGTGAATTGTGTCAGAGAGAGGCTGGATATGTGGGGAGGCTCTGGGGAGGGATGAGGAGTTAGTAGGAAACAGCTTGAAGGAAAAGGGCCTGACAGGTGTTTATATTGAGCAGAGAAGCAATGAGCAAAGATGTTTGTTTTTGCTCTTTTGGGGGGTCCCACCACCCAGCTCCCAAGTAAATCACACTTGGAGGCTTAATTATAAATGCCTGGCCTTAGCTTGGCTTGTTTCTTGCCAGTTTTTCTTAGTTTGAATTAGCCTATCTACCTTTGCCTCTGGGCTTTTACCTTTTTCCTATTTCTGTATATCTTTCTTACTCGCTTGCTGGTTGTGTGGCTGAGTGGCTGGGCCCTTGCACCCTCTTCTTGTTCTCTTGTTTTCTTTCTTTTTTCTCTTAGATTTCCCCTTGTATATATTCCGTCTGCCAGCCCCGCCTATCCTTTTTCCTGCCTCACTATTATTGACTGTTTAGTTCTTTATTAAACCAGCAGGTGTTTTAGTCAGGGAAAGTAATAGCACAGCTTCACAGAGTTAAACAAATGCAACATAAACAAAAGTAACACAGCTTAAAATAATACTCTAAAACACAAAGAATGAATCTAAATTCCAGGCCTGACTTTGGCTTTTGAATTTGCAGCCTCAACTGCCCAGGCCTTTCAGAGGCAGGACTGTGACCCAAGTGTAGGGGTAGTTTTCTCGTCCCAGCAGCCACTTTCAAATTACCACACTAAGGTTTATATTACTTACAAATGCTCAGCCAATAGCTCAGGCTTACAACTTAAATTAACTCACTTTTATTAATCTACATTCTGCCACGTGTTTCATGGCTTTACCTGTCCTCCAGCATGTCCTGCTCACTCCAAGGCTTCTCCCTACTCTTCCCAGAATTCTCTCAGTCTGGCTCTGGAGCTCAATCTCTTCCTGCCCAGCTATGGGCCAATTGGCTTTTTATTAGCCAGTGAAAGAAATACATCTTCATAGTGTACAAAAAGATTGTTTCACAGCACCCAAGTACTCATGTATCTACAAGTTTAGACTTTATGTGTGTTTGTTGATAAAATATCTCATAATAGCCCAGGCTGGCCTAGGATGGTCTTGAACTTCTAATCTTTGCCTCAAAAGTGCTGGAATTATAAGCCAGCCACACTCAGCTCTTCTAATGCAGGCTGTTGTACCAACAGCTCAAGGGATGTCTCAGTTGGGTGAACCCAATTTGCTGTTTATCTACTTATTATTTCCTCCTCCTCCTCACTGTATAGTCCTGCCTGTCTTGGAACTCAAAATGTAGATCAGACTGGCCTCAAATCCACAGAGATCCTCCTGCCTCTGCCTTCCCAAGTGCTGGGATTAAAGGCGCTCCACCACTAGGCTCCAATTTCTTTATTGTGAAAGTGATAAACCAAGACATACAATATATGTTAGTGTCACAGCCAGGATTAAATCCAGCAGCTGCAGTTTTCTGACTGTTCTCTACCTCTCTGTTTCCAGAGGGAAAAACTGAAGCTAGATGGCTAGAGTGAACCGCTCACTCAGCTCCTCGAAATAACAGAGAATGTGAGTGGTCTTGACTCAGCCTCTTGGCCCCATTCCAAGTTAGGCTCCTGGCCATCTATCTCCCCATGACTGGATGGCTCCAGAGGCCACTTTTTCATCACAAGGACAGTATCATAAGAAAACAGGAGACTCAAAAGTCTCAACGCAGATCCTCTCCTTTATTCTTGTTTTTCCCTAATTCTGAGGACCTAGGTCCTTCTGTTCTGAACATAAGATAGTTGCCATGACAACATGACAGGTAGGATTAGAGGGCCCTCTAGACCCCTCTGGCTCTCAGATGAGCCTGGGCTTGGAGCCTCCTGGTTATTGATTAAGGATATAAAAATAGCTCTGTCTTGTCTGGAACTGCCTCTCTGGGGGCTGAGATGACTGGAGGAGGCCCTCCTTCCAGTAGAAAGTGCAGGGAAAGCAAAGGGAATAGAAGAAGGAGACTGAAGGAGGACCCAGGACGGAAGGAGAAACAAGTTCTGGGCTGATGGTAATGACAAGTGCCCTGAGCCTTAAGTGCTGGTCTAACCCTAAGTTAAATCCTGTTTTTCACATTGCATCCTGGCACCAGCCCCTTGTAAGAGAGATCCTGTTCTGTTCCCATTTTCCAAATGAGAAAACTAAGGCTCAGAGAAGTATCTTTACTGGTCCAGGGTCCTTCCATGTACTGATTTCATAGAATGCTTATATAATCTACAAGGATCGTCATCAGAAGATGGGTAAAGAAGGTGTGGGAAGCCTGGCATGGTGGCACATACTTTAACCTCAGCACTCAGGAGATATAGGAATCTCTCTGAGTTCAAGGCCAGCTTGTTCTACATAGTGAGTTCCAGAACATCCAAGGACACGTTAGTGAGATCATATCTCAAAAAACAAAAACATGCAGGCCAAAAAGGAGGAACATGGGGATTTGGGGCCCATCTGAGATTCTGTCTCCTCATCTCTCAGTCCTGTGGTTAATGGTTGAAAGAAATGAGCTCTTGAGAAATCAACAGCAGAGCCACTAGGCCATTTATTTCATAGGCCTTGAAGGAGAGAGAAGTTAATCCCAGAGAGACCTAAGGATGGAGGCATCAGAGGCCTCCTAGTGGCCCTAGGGAAGAGGTTCAAGCTCGGGTCATAGCTAAGGTAGGTGCTCAGAGCTCTCTGTGTCCCAGCAACAAGAGGCTCCCAGAGAAGGTACTTCTAGCAAAGGTCCCTAAGAGCATTTTGAGGGAGAAGAGCAGACAAAGGTCTCAGGGCCTGCCTATGTAGGGACTTCTGGGCAGTAGTTCCAGAGATGTACCACTTTCTTTCTTTCTATACTTCACCCCTGAAGTATATGCAGGCACTCCCAAGTAGACTATGGCTCTCAGCTCCCCTCTGCCCTATTTCCAGCACACTACCTCTAGTCCTGTCAGAATTAGAACCCAGAACCAGGAGTACTAAACATTTTCTGTACCACTGAGTTGTCCAGCTCTGATCCATCCCTGTTCTGAGCTCTAGTAGTTGGGGACAGGAGGTGTGGCTAAAGATAGCGACCGTACAGTTGTCCTGAGAGATGGGGCATGGGGGGGGAGGGGAAACACCAAAAAAATGAATATAAGAAAAACAAGCAGAGATGAGGTGGCTGGACTGCCAGCACCCGGGAAGAAATTGTTCCTATCCCAATGACCTTGGTAATGACATTGCTCAGTTTGAGTGCCCCTGAGGAGTCCCTCCCCTTTCAACACCAAACCAAAGCCTGGTCCAGCTTCCACCAGTAGGTGACGACATTCTCCTAAACTCTTCTTGCATAGTGCTCAGTGGGGTTTAAGAAACTGCAGGAATCTCCAGACAGTAACTCAGGTAGAATACTGGCTATGAAATTAGCGTCACATGTGTACAGCTTGGTAAATAGCTCTGGGCACTGCAGCATTCATCAATCAACTTAGTTTGCATCGGGCAAGACCCTGAGTAACAAAGAGTCCTCCACAACCATCAGACCTGGGAGCATATCACCCCTTGGGAAAAGACACATACCTCCTCATCCCCTAAACAAGCCAGGTTCACAGGCCCACAGAGGAAGTCTCTATCCCCACGCCTAGGCACAAAGCTTTTGCTAGAGAGATCTCTGGGGTTAGACTTGCCAGGCCCAGGCTGTGCGTTCAGCATGACTCTTCCCTTTGCTGGAATGTAAAGTAGCTGTGGATCTGTCCTTCCACTAACTGAAATGTGATCTTGCACACCTAGTTATGCATGCACTTAACCAGTCTATCCTCTCTTCCCCAGAACTGACCCATGACCTAGAGATGAGAGAGGTCCAGTCTCACCAGCAAGGTAAGAATAGCTCTGAACTCTGGTGGGAGGGAGTGAAGCCCAGAAGACTGAGTTTCACTGGTTGTTTTTTTAATATTTTACACATTATGGGAATGGGACACACACATGTGGAGGTGGGGGACTTTGGGCAGGCAGGCAGTTCTCTACTTCTACCATGAGATTCCAGGGATCAAACTCAGACCATCGGGTCTCACAGCAAGGACTTTTACCTGCTCAGCCATCTCGCTGGCCTCTAATTCACTATGTAGTAAGGGTTGGCCTTGAACTCCTCCACCTCTATCTCCACCTCCAAAAGCAAAAAGGAAAATGCCTAACACAGAACTCTGCCCCTCCCACACCATTGTGCATGCAGACACACACACATACACACCTCTGCCCCTTCCATACAGTGGTGTATACAGACACAGACACACAAACACCTCTGCTCCTCCCACACAGTGGTGTGTACAGACACACATAGACATACACACCTCTGCTCCTCCCACACAGTGGTGTATACAGACACAGACACACACACACACACACACACACACACACACACACACACCTCTGCTCCTCCCACACAGTGGTGTATACAGACACAAACATACACACACACCTCTGCCCCTCCCACACAGTGGTGTATACAGACACAAACATACACACACACCTCTGCCCCTCCCACACAGTGGTGTATACAGACACAGACACACATACACTGCATACATGCACACACATGAAATGACTGAAACAATGAAAATTTAAATGTGAAGTTTTTTTAAAGTCTCATTTGGGCAGAGCATTATGCTGTACATCTTTAATCTCAGCACTCTGGAAGCAGAGACAGACAGATCTGTAAGTTCTAGGCCAGCCTGGTCTACATAACAAGTTCCAATACTTCTGGGGCTACATAGGAGGTCCTGTCCCAAAAGAAACAAAAAGTGAGGGGTGCCATACCAAGATTAGGTCAAGACCTAATGTAGGAAAGAGAAGGCTGGGTGGCTTGGAGCTGGCTGGTCTGGTTATTTTCCTGTGTCTGGAGGGTCAGAGGATTCAGATCGTATTGTTTGAGAAGTAGGGGTGCTCAGTCTTCAGCCAGTTTCTTTATCATGATATATCAGATTCAGAGCCAGTCTAGACTACACAGTAACTCCTGGAGACTGTTCTGTGTTAAGGTACTGCCTCATTCTGTAGTTCCAAATTACTAGAACTCACCTGTAGACCAGGTTAGCTTCAGGTTTGTGGCTATGCCTTAACCTCCCAGGTGCTAATGTTACAATCATGAACCACCAGGCTGGTGCCAGAAGAATTCTTAAGAATTTAACAGAAGGCTTTAAAAATAAACAAACAAACAAATAAATAAATAAATGGGGGGGGCAGCTGGAGAGATGGCTCAGAGGTTAAGCACACTAATTGTTCTTCCAGAGGTCCTGAGTTCAATTCCCAGCAAACACATGGTGGCTCACAACCATCTATGTTGACATCTGGTGTCCTCTTCTGTATAATGTAATATATAATAAATAAATAAATCTTAAAAAAATAAAAAGAATTAACAGAAGGGGCTGGAGAGTTGACTCAGCGGTCAAGAGCACTGACTGCTCTAGAGGATCGGGGTTCAATTCCCAGCACCCACCAACTGTCTGGAACTTCAGGCCTAGGGGACTCATCACCCTCACACAAACATGCACACAGGCATCTTGTTCAGCCATGTGGCTTGGTACCTTTTCTCAGAGCAGCATTTTTTTTTTTTAACTTTATTTATTTTCCTTGGTGTTTGCCTGGAACTGGGAACTGGAACTACAGACAGTTGTTAGCTGCCATGTGGGTGCTGGAAATTGAACCCCAGTCCTCTGGAAGAGTAGCCAGTGCTCTTAAGCTCTGATCCATCTCTCCAGCCCCTCAAAGCAGCATTTCAACTTCATTCCTGGAATCTCTGTGGTGTCTTTGTGGCAGCTCTGCCTGGCATCTGTCTCTGTTCTTCCTGTACTCAGAGTTTTCTTAGCCTGGTAGCCCCACCCACACTTCCTGTCTGCCTTCTGGCCAATCAGCTTTTTCTTAAACTAGTAGGCAAGAATAATATTTACAACATAGCATAATCCCACTACAACAGAGTGAGTTCTAGGACAGCCAAGGCTACACAGAGAAGCCATGTGGGTTGGGGGGCGGCTGACAGAAACCTGGACATGGTGGTGCACACCTCTAATCTCAGCACTTGGCAGGCAAAGACAGGAGGATCTCTGCACTCTCATTCGGTGCCAAATCACAGTGTAGATGGGGGTAAGGTCCAGGAGGAAGGGCCTCAGCTCTGACTCTGTGATCCCCTAGGGAGATTTCAGCAGTCACTTCTGGGGCCAGTTCCACTGGCTCCAAGTTAAACAGCGTATGTTAAAGCCCTTTGCTTTGTTCTTATGTGTATCTATGGTTAACTCCTGCTGTGAAGGCAATGGCAAAAAACTAGACCAGTCAGCAAAAAGAATTCACAAAATGGGCTATGTGCTCCATGAAGGAAAGGACACCCACCATCACCTCCTGTGCACAGCCCCAGCTTCTCAGCCCCTGCTCTTCACATGGCTTCCTGCTGTTCGCCCTCCAGGAGCACCCTTCTCCAGGGGAAGAGCTGTTCATCCTAGCTCTTGAGCCGCTCCTTCCCTAATGACGTCACATCCCCCTTAGAATCAGAGCATTCATTTGTCTTTCTGACACCTGTCACACTGGCAACCTGACATTTGCTTATGGTTATTTACTGTACTGCTCTGTATGCTTCATGAGAACACAGGGCACGCAGACTCAAAAGCCCAACAGATTGTTTACAAATGAAATTAGGGTTTTGCGTTCAAGCTAAAAAAATTAGATGCTGAGGATAGGACAGGGCTAAGGTCCCTGTGGCTGAGTTTGAGGCTGAAGGCGGGGAGGCACTGGGCTAGCTGAATTATATTTCACGGTCTTGGGGGTGTCATCGCCCCCCTTATTCTCCCTTCTCTACAGAGGAGGCGTCCCGGGAGCTGGAGAGTAAATGCCGCGCCTTAGAGTCGCAGCTGGAGGCTCGAGCTGCGGCCAACGCGGAGCTGCGGCGCGAAGTGGCGCAGCGGGAGGCGCTGGTGTCTGCCCTGCGCTGCAGCCTGCGCTCGGAGGAGCGCCGCTTTCTGGAGGAGCTGCGGCGCCGCAGTCACCGGGCCACAGTGCTGGGCACCGAGCTGCAGAAGCACACCGAGGCGGCTGCCTACCTCTCCTGCCAGCTGCACGCTGCGCGCCAGAGACTGCAGGCCCCGCGCCCCGGCGCCACTGCTGCCGAACCCCGGCCCCGCCGACGCTCACAACGGGCCCGCCGCCCTCCGGAGGCAGCTGCCAAGGGGTCGGGGCGGGACTGGGCGACCTGGGACGACACCGATCCCATGCCGGACCCCGCGCTCTTCCTATATCCGCGGAGGCCGCCGCGGCCCAGCCCCCGAGGCCAGCGCCCTCTGCTACAGGAGCTGCGAGACCAAGACGCCCCGCACCCTGTCTCACACCAGGAGCCTCCAGACCAATGTGGCCCGCGACCCCGGCCCATTGATGGCCCAGACGTCATGCCCAGCGCCCTTGGGGACCCTGAGTAGGCACAGGGCAGGCAGTGGCGACCAAGAAGACAGGCCCGACTAGGCGGGATCAGGGATGGGGCGGAGTCTAGCTGGCGGATCCGCCCCAGCTCCGCCACCCACTAGAGCTGCCCCCGCTTGTGTGTTTCCCTAAAATGAGCTTCCCCCTCTGGAGAGGGAGCGCCATAGGATTGCACCTTTTTTTGTGGTGGACTGGCAGTAATAACCCTAATCTGGGTTCCACCCAGCCCCTGGGAGGGGGAGGGTGGGGTCTTGTCTGTCCCTGGAAAGTTGACAATCCCTTGTAGGGCGGGAGAAGGCTGGGTCTGCCTACAGGAAGGAACACCGTGGCAACTTGGCACCGCTAGGCCTGCAAGCTCCCCTTTCCTGCTTTCTCACCCCCAGCCCTGCCCAGCCGTTTGCTCGGGAGAAGCAAGTTTAGGAGCTAGCTCGTGTACTCGAAGTAGCTACTCCCCACCCCACCCCACCTCACTGATAAGTCCTTGAAGGTGAGCACAGAACACTTTAGAATCTATTTTAGAAGTCATGCCCTTTCAGAGCCACTGAGAGGTTCCCAATGGCAGTTGACCTTCAGAAAACAGTAAGCATAGACCCATGGAGGAGAAAGTGATTAGGTTTTCCCATCTGCCATGCAGGGGTGCAGGAACTAGACAAGCTGGGTCTCAAATTTTTTGAGGGTGGAATGGTCTTTTGCCCCTCTGTTCCCGAGTCTCTGCCTTAGAGGCTTCCCAGTCCTGTTACAGGTGCTAATCTTGCCCAGCTTTCCAAGCAGCTGGCCGAATTTCAGAGGCAGGAAGGAGGACCTGGCTTCTTGGAAGTAGCAGCTATCCACAGAAATTCGAGTTTGCTGGGGAAGAAAGTGGTGATGGGTTAGTCCTTGGTGGTGCCAGTCCTCGGAAAGGCGCCCTAAGCCTGTAAAACCTGCTGTTGGCGGGGTATTCCTATGCTCTCCCTCTTAGTTGGAAGGGGCAAACAGAGCATAATGTCAGCCCCTTCTCCTTCGTCCCAGTTCCCCTCATTACCAAAGGCAGGAGGAAGCTTCAGCCCAGCTCATCATCATAAACCCCAGTTCATCTCTCTTGGTCTGACCTGCATTGAGTCCTAAGTGCCTGTGAGTCTTCCCTGGGGCTGCTGATGGGGGTTACCTCTCTTCACTCAGACACTGGGCCCCTAGCAGGTCCTGGCCCTGGCTAAGGTATCACATTGTGTGTCACCGAATGTTTTGAGGTAGGTAGTTCACCAACTTCTCCAGTCATGGCCACCAGGAAGAAAAAGAACTCTTGGCCCATGCCCTCCACTCTGTGAGAGGAAGTAGGGGTTTGACAGAAGGCGGTGAGCACATTGCAGCCTGATCCTGCACATAGACCCCCCTTCTGGAGGACAGTTGAGGCCTCTGAGCAATAACCAGGGCTGAACTGTCTAGCTCCTGGGAGCTGGATGACAGCAGAATCCTGGGGTCCCTGCTAGGGCCCTGACCACTACCCTTCACTCCAGTGGCAGCACCTATCAGCCCCACTTGCCTCCTCTCAATTTTGTGTGACTCACAGCCCTATCCTACCACCCTCCCACCTGGAACCTTCCTGTGTGAGGGACGGCTCCCTTGGAGGTGCCCAAAGGGCAGGGAAAAGCCTCTTTCTCTGGGCTTCAGCACAGACCTACATCTACAAGCATACTTTTGGGGTGAACAGGGTGACTTTTTTTTTTCTAGAGAGAGTCCTTTGTCATCCATCCACTAAAAGCCATAGCAACCCTGACTAGCTTCCCTTTAATCTATAGCAATACCCCTTCTTTTCCCTTTTGGGTACCCAGGAAGTTCAGCTGGCTCCATCACACCCCATCCCCAGGGGTCAGACAGTGAGTACTCCTGTCTTTCTTCAAGTGACCCTATCAACACCTTCCCAATCCTATTCCTCTTCCAACAGCCAGAGATAATGATACTTGTTCCTGAGGTGCTTGAAGATCTCCCAGATGAAAGGCTCTAAGGGCCTCTGACTCCCAGTAGAGATCTTGGGATGGGGGAAGGAAATAATGCATCTCTTCCAGCATCGAGGGAGTGATGAGGAAGCCCAGGCAGATACAGGATTCCAGTGTTAACAGAATACCCCTTCATCTTCTGGAAATAATGGAGAACTTCCTCAGTGTCCACAGGCAAGGATTCCTACAGGCCCTCCCCTTAGCTTCTGTCCCTTCCCTTCCTGGACCTGGCTGTAGGAATCCACCACTTGGTCAAAGGAAAAATACAGGACACGACCCAGGAATGACCTAGTGGCCAACAAGGGGAAGCCGGTGTCCTTTCTATTCTTTGCTGTACACATCCCCATTGGGAGACCGAGATGGTCCATGTGGACACTTACAGGAGAGTAGGCTCCTGCACAGTGTAAGTATAGACAGACCCAGAAAGAACTCCATTGGAGCCCTTCTACATTCAGACACCATCCAGGAATGAGTGAGCAATGCAGTATGATGCCTTGTACCCCTTGTCCCTGTGTTCTTGCCAAGGTAACCTGTTCTTTGGGGGATAGTTCTGGGCCAAGATGGGGCAGCTCATCCCTATACAAGCAGCAGGATAGAGTTGTCCTGGGTGGAGATGGAAGATGGTATGGAACATCTTCTCATGTAGGGAGCCAGGGGTCTCCTAAGCACCCTTTTACAGTGATGTGCCAGCCTCGAGTGGGAGACATGCAGGGCAGATGGACCTGCTCCAAATTCTCTGTTGGCTGCGCTTTTTAATCCAATGCTTTTCAGAGTGTATTCACTCACCTACAGAAATAGAGCCCTGTGCTTTAGGGGTGACTATCATATGCCTTATTCTTAATAAAATGTTTGGAAAACATGTAAGTCTGTTTTCTTGCTGAAAGCACTGTTCCATCAAAGGTAGAATAGAGAGTAACATATAGTGGAGACAGTAGCTTGGAAATCAATGAATAGAGTGAACCAGATGCCTGACACCCCCATGCACACACACAAACACACTCTTCAGGGCATAAGATGCTTGCTGAGATGACCTGGCCCTTTGCCAAAGCTTGCAGCCTCTTCATGCACCCCCAACCTGAATAAACTAAATGAATGAGATCTTGGAGATTCCTGAGTAGGTTGGAAGGATCCCAAGGTTTGTATACTTGGCCACCCACGTTGTCCTCCATCTGATAGAACAGCATCCCAGACACAGTCTTTTCTCAACCTCTATTAATAGGAGTCATTCTATGACCACAACAACTTCAAGCATCATCACATTGCCAGGCAGTGGTGGTGCACACCTTTAATCCCAGCACTTGCAGGCAGATCTCTGTGAGTTTGAGGCCTGTCTGGTCTACAGAGCAAGTTCCAGGACAGCCAAGACTGTTGTATAAAGAAACCTTGTCTCAAAAAAACAAAAAGCAAAAAACAATAAGTATTATTTTCTAAAAGGTTGAATGAGAAGATAGATACCTGATAATGAACTGATCTGTAACCGATAATCTATTTCAGGGTGTCTAAAATCTTTTATATGGTAAGTCCCCTCCCTGTCCACATTTGCTTTTTTTTTTTCTATAAAACAGCATCTCACTATGTCTAGGACCACCTACCTCTGCCTGGAGTACTGGGGTTACCCATATTTACTTTTTTTTTTCTGTTTTTGAGACAAAGTATCATTACATAACCCTGGAACTCACTATGTAGACCAGCCTGGCCTTGAACTCACCAAGAGCTGCCTGCCTCTGACTCCTCAGTGCTGGGATTAAAGGTTTGTGCCACCATAACCAGCTCACATTTTCTTTTTTTTTCTTTTTTTTTTAAACTTTATTTATCTATTTATTTATTTGCCTTGGTATTTGCCTGGAACTGGAACTACAGACAGTTGTTAGCTGCCATGTGGGTGCTGGGAATCGAACCCGGGTCCTCTGGAAGAGCAGAAGGTGCTCTTAACCGCTGAACCATCTCTCCAGCCCCTTAAAAATCTTTGTTTACTTATTTATTTCTTGGTTTTTCGAGACAAGATTTTTCTGTGCCCTGGAACTGTCTCTGTAGACCAGGCTGGCCTAGAACTCACAGAGATCCGCCGGCCTTTGCCTTCTGAGGGCTGGGATGATAGGGGTGTGCCACCAGCAAAGGACTCGCATTTTCTTTTAAGTCAACAAGATCCATTTGTAGGTTTTTCTGCCTACTCTCTTTCTTCTTTATCTTTTGTGGTGCATGAGATCGAACCTAAGGCCTGGTATATGTGCTCTACTATTGAGCTATGGTCCCGTTACTATTAATTTTCTTTTTTTTTTTAAAGACTTTTTATTTATTTATTATGTATACAGTACAGAAGAGGGTACCAGATATCATTATAGATGGTTGTGAGCCACTATGTGGTTGCTGGGAATTGAACTCGGGACCTCTGGAAGAACAGTCAGTGCTCTTAACCTCTGAGCCATCTCTCCAGCCTCTATTAATTTTCAATTGGTATTTACAGTGTTTGGTTTGGTCTTTTTTTTTTTTTAAAAAAAAAAAAAAAAAAAAAAAAAACAACTTTATCTATTTATTTATTTGCCTTGGTGTTTGCCTGGAACTGGAACTACAGACAGTTGTTAGCTGCCACGTGGGTGTTGGAAATCGAACCCGGGTCCTCTGGAAGAACAGGTGGTGCTCTTAACCGCTGAGCCATCTCTCCAGCCCCAGTAAAGTCTTTTCTTGAGTCTGGGTCTCACTGTGAAGCTCAAGCTGTCCTAGAATTCCCAAGTCCTCTGCCTCTGCTTCACAAATGCTGGGATTACAGATGTACTCCACCACCACCCAGGAGCTTTAATTATATTTTTTATTAATTTTTAAATATGAGTGTTTTACCTGTGTGTATGTATGTGCAACACCTGCGTGCCTGGTGCCCACAGAGGTTAGGAGAGGGTACTGGATCCCCTGGAACTGGAATTATGGATGTTTGTAAGATATCCTGTGGATTCTGGGACCAAACCCTGGTTCTCTGAAAGAGAATCTAGTGCTTTTAATTGCTGAGCCATCTTTCCATCCCCTTGTTAGTAGTTGTTGTTTGAAACAGGGTCTCGGGGCTGGAGAGATGGCTCAGCGGTTGGGAGCACTGACTATTCTTCCAGGGGACCAGGTTTCAATTCTCAGCACCCATATGGCAGCTGACAACTGTCTGTAACTCCAGAATCTTTAACTCCAACCTTCACACAGACAACATGCAGGCAAAACACCAGTGCAAATTTTTTATTAAAAAATAAAAAGAAACAGGGTCTCATGTAATCTCAGGCGGTCACCAACCTTGTTATGTGACCCAAAATGACCTTGAAGCCTGATCCTCCCGCCTCTGCCTCCCAAGTGCCTGACTATTGTTATTCTTTTAGAGATGGGAATTGATATGCTGCCTGGGCTGGCTTCAAACTCTTAGGCTCAAGAGATTCACACACTTCTGTCTCCTGGGACTAAGGGTTGCAGGCTGTAACACTTAGCTTCTCCTTGTTATTTTGAACTCGGTTCTCAGCTTCAGTCTCTAGGACTCAGGTGGACCAGGAAAAGGATTTGCAGCAAGTTCAGAGCAAGCCTCTGTTTGTTCTTGGTGCCCAGTTTCTTGAAAGGGTGTGGTCTAGGGAAGAGAAGGCTCAACCTTGCATAAACATCTTCCCAGGACTCTTGGGTGTCAAGTAGAGTTTGAAAAGAAAAGAAAGGGAGAGAAGGGGCTGGCTTTAGGGTTGGCATGCAATGCCACCAGGTGCCAGGGGCTGCTTGGTTCTGCCCCTTTCAGAACCACTGTTTGAGGTAGAGATGTGAAAGGTCAGCATCGAATAACTCTCAGAGATCATCAGAGAAAATATAACCCTCTCATTTTAAGATGGGGAAACTGAGGCCTAGGGCTTCTCCCTGCTGTCGCCCTTCTTTCCTAGCAGTTCTTCATCTTTTCTTTTTGATCCCCACGTTCAGACAGAAGTTAGGGGGCTAATCCTGCAGTCCAGGGACTTTAGAGTCCAACCTCACCTCTCCAGCCCCCTGGGAACTCCACTGGGAAAGAAGGGGAGAAGGGGCAGGACCAGGTGAGCAGGTGTAGCCACCGTAGCAATAATTAGGAAGGTAGGAGGCTTTGAGAAGACTAATTATGTGGCTCAGGCTTTAGCCTAAATAAACTATTCTGTATTTCTACAGCATGTTTGCGTGGGACTTCCAAAACAGGGGAACTGGTGAGCCAGGCATCCCTAAGACAACCCCAAGGAGTTGTGCATTAGGATTGAGGACGAGGACGAGAGATGAATCCCAGGCTGCTTACCTGTAGGCCCTGCAGATAACAGCCAAGAGAAGGCTAGGCAGAAGGTCTCCTCCTTCTCTGAGACGGGGTCTCAAGTGGTCAAAGCTGGCCTTGAACTTACTATGCATCTCAGTTAGATCTTAAATTCCTGATCCTCCTGCCTCCACCTCCCAAGTGCTAGGATCTGAGGTGTGCACCACCACACCTGGACACCTGGGTAGGAAGAGAGTTTCTGTTGGCAACCTGTGTGGACTCAGGCTGGTGGGGCTAAATCCAGCATTATGAAAATGATCCGAAGCTCTGGACAAAGGTCAACAACGCTCAGCACACAGAGAAAATATATGCAAGGAAGGCCAGGTATTATAAACAGTGGTGGAGATCAAAGATCGGAAACAACAGCACAGTTTCCCCTTCTGAGTCTCGTGGAGCCCTCAAAAGGGCTGCGGGACATTTCCTACATCTGGATCATCCACTTGGCCAACAAACATGTCAAACACTTAACTTGCATCAGATTCAGGGAACATACTGGGGACCCCCAGAGGCCACCACAAGATCCTGTCTCTAAGAAGGGAAATCTCTTGGTTTGGGACTCAAGAGCCTTTGTTGCTTTTTCAGGGAACCCAGGTTTGATTCCCAGCACCATAAAGGTGGATCACAACCATCTTTAACTTCAGTTTCAGGGGGTCTGACAGCAGTTCTTTTTTTTTTTAAAAAAAAAAAACACTTTTATTTTTAATTATTTGCCTTGGTGTTTTGCCTGAAACTGAAACTACACACAGTTGTGAGCTGCCATGTGGGTGCTGGGAATCAAACCCGGGTCCTCTGGAAGAGCAGACCGTGCTCTTAACCGCTGAGCCATCTCTCCAGCCCCCCTGACAACAGTTCTGATCTCCCTTGGCTCCTCATGTGTGTGGCAGAGACAAAACATGCATGTAGGTAAAATAGCCATTGCACATAAATGAATTAAAAACAGTTTTTTAAAAGAGCCTGTTTTCCTCACTCAAGAATTAGACATGCCAATTTGGCTAAGCCAATTTCAGTTTATGCATTTGGCACTGAAGTTATTACTATTATGGTTATTAGTCTGAGACAGGGTCCAGGCAGGGTCAAAAAGTCCAGGCTGGCCTCAAATTTTCTGTGGTGACATGTGACTCTTGGAGTATGAATGTGGGCTTCTAACCACAGTTGTATAGGATGGACACAGTTCCTCAAAATCCTAGAATTCTCTGGCGACAAGTCAAGTACTCATCAGAGGTTAGTTGAAAGGATTGTGGCAAAACTGCACACAGGGCTATGACTCAGCATAAAATGAATCAAGAAATCTCTGTGCACTGATAGGAAGCAATCTAGAGACTATTGCGAGGATGAAAAACAATCAGGGTGTGGCTGGCAAGCTGGCTAAGTGTGTAAAGTGTTTGCCACCCAACCCGATGTCCTGAATCTGAGCCCCCAGATCCACATGGGAAGGGGAGAATACACTCCTACAATTTATTCTCTGACATCCGCTAGTGTTCTCCAACAATAAATAAATAACTATAACAATTTTTGTTAAATCAGGGTAAAGACTGAGGAAATGTAATGCTGGCTGCTGGAGTGATGGCTCAGCAGCTAAGATACTGATTATTCTTGTTTTAAGATAGGGTCTTCATACATAGCCTTGGCTGGCCTGGAACTCTCAGAGATCTACCTACCTCTGCCTCCCTGTGGGAGCAAAGGCATGTGCCACCATGTCTGACTGCACTGGCTGCTTTGCAGCAGACTGTGTTTCTTGTCCTAGTATCCGTATGGTAGTTCACAACTGTCTATAAGTCCAGCCCTGGCAAAACACCTACACACATAAAAATAAACAAGTAAATAAATAATAAAACTAAAACAACTCCTTTAAAATTAAAAAAGGGAATAGACTATAGGAAAAACATATATGTATATATAATATATACATACTTTATATGCTATATCTCTAGAAATGTATAACAATTAGTAACTTGGGCTGTTTGAATGGGGGTCAACAAGATATATATATAGTTTTCCCCTTGATCTCTTTGCATATATAAAGACCCAAGAAGGAAATAATATTAACTAAGTAAACAGCACATGCAAGCAATCAACTTCCAAAAAATGTAAGAAATGAAACAGTTGGCTGCCTGGACAGTCACTCAAGGTTCTTCTGTATCATTGAAGCATCCATCTTTGGCCTACAGGCCTAGCACATCTGACAGACTTCTCTGTGAAGTTAGCTTTTTATTCAGTACTCGGTGCCGAAGCCAGGGATTCACATGTACTAAACCAGCACTCCACCAGCTGAGCTTTCCCCCAGTTCTTACCTTCTTACTCTTGGGAATTTGAACTATGTGAATGCATTACCTATTTAAATGTCTAAATAAGGCCAGGTGTGGTAATTTTAGCTCTCAGAAAGCTACAGGAGGACTGCTACAAGTTCAAGGCCAACCTTGTTTATAAAGTGAATTCCAAGCCAGCCTAAGCTACAGAATAAGATCCCCCTCCCAACCCAAAGAAGCCCTTACGGCCGCGTGCCTGAACACTCAGAACAGTTTTGTCGGAAGTCCTTGATTCTACAGCCTTGGATAAGACATTGCTTGGAGCTTTCTGGCCCATCAATTTGCATTCCTAAACTCTTGCAATCTGTGCTTGAAAGAATGAGTAAATCATGAGTGTTAGGATTATACACTATTCAAAGTGTGTTGATAACCACTGTCTGTTCCTAACAGTTAGATGAGGCTAGCTAGATGGTTGGTTTTATCTAATAAAGAAAGTAGCTTTGGGTAGTGAGTATAGCTCAGAGGTAGGATGTTTACCTAAAATACATAAACATCAGAAACAAACAAACAAAAGACAGTATGGGGAAAGATGGTTTGCTGTTTAGGAGTGTCCCCTGTCCTTCCAGAGGACCTAAGTGTGGCCCACAACCAATTGTAACTCCAGCTTCAGGGGATCCAACACTCTCATCTACCTCTAGGGGAGAGCAAGCATGCATGCATGCATGCACACATACACACAATTGGCACATACATATAATTAAAAATAAAAATAAAATTTTAAAAAGAAAAGAAACAGGGCTAGGGAAGTGGCTCAGTCAGTAAAGTAAAAAGCCAGCATAGGGGTGATCTGCTGGAATCCCAGCCCTGGGGAGATGATAACTGGAGAATCCCCAGGACTTGTTAGCTAATCGCCAGTTTAGACAACTGCTAAGCTCTGAGTTCCGTGAGAGACCTTATCTCAAAAAACAAGGTAGGGTGAGGGCCACATACAGTAATAAAAAAAAATGTAATAGACATTTTTAAAAGATAAGTTGGAGAAACAAGGCAGATGCCTGATCTCCACTGGACAAGAGCACACAAACACATAGAACACCCAAAATCCAGCAGCACGATAATGAAATGATTTACTCAAGTTCACCAAGAGAGAGAGAGAGAGAGAGAGAGAGAGAGAGAGAGAGAGAGAGAGAGAGAAAGGTTACTAGGGATTTGCAATCCAGTTCAAGGCTAGGTTCCTCCTCTACCCGGCTTGCCTTCCTTGCTTTCGTTTGCTTGTGTGTTTTCTTGAGACAGGGTCTTAACATGTAGCCTAGGCTACTAAACTCATTGTCCTTTGAGTGAGTGCTGGGATTAGATGTGAGCCATCGTATCTGGTTCCCTGCTTGCCTGCCTTCTATGTATGTGCATGTAGCAATAAAGTCTCGCTCGATTTTTCCAACTTTCTTGTGCAATATCCTGAAATCACCCCTTCCTAGTCCTGTTTAACTCCCCTTTGTCCTCACACAGCAGCCAAACGCATCAAAAACATACATCCGACCATTTCCCGCCGTTCCTCTTAATTGGAGGTTTCTGTCTTCATTTGGGTAGGAAAACTACCCATCACCTGCACACTAGGTTAAAGCAGACTTCCTATTTACTTTGACAGTGTGTTACTATGTAGCCCAGGGTGTTGTTCCTAAACTCTACCTGCTCCTGCCTCAACAGAACAACAGCCGGATTACAGGCCTGTGCCATCACATTGGATCACTAAATCTACTTCTCTTTGTAATTTATACAAGGGTGTATGAAGACCCTCTCACCTCAGCTTTAGGTTCCCAGGGTCCACTAGATCTTAGCAAGTGTAAAGATTGTACCTAAGTGCTTCACAAAAGGCTTACTCCGCCTGTGCACGGAAGGCTTACTCTGCCTCCCTCTATGCCGAGAGAGGGAGAAAGAGCTGGCTCAAATTCACCTTTGGGACTAGGGGTGCCCCTCAGTGGTAGAAGCACCTTCACCATGCCAGAGGTCCTGAATTCAATCCTCCGCAGGGCACACACAAGTCACCCCTTCAGCAACCGCTGGCCTCCTCATTCTCCACTCAACCAAACAGAAAATAGGAACTATGGTAAAGACAGACCTGTAGATTTAAAATGATCCGGATCTAAAGCTGTGACCTTGTCCCACAGCGACCTTCACTGTAAACCAAGATACTGGCCTGGAAGTGAGAACCCATCTACTTCTGTGCGGAGGGCGGGGGCGGCGAGGGGAGAGTGGAAGTGAGAGCCTATCTACTATGTGTGTTATACGAACAGGGGAAGAAGAGCCCATGGTACTCAACACAAGTTTTGATCGTCTGTTTCTGACACTTTATGCTCCTTTGCAACCCTCACCCCGCCTCTGGTGACCACCCTGTATACGTTCCTCAATAATCCAAATACATCCTAGCCCCTTCCTTCCAGTAGAGAAGGGCGCAGAGGGTCGTGATGACAACGCTGACATTCACAGCGCGGACTTTTGGCAGATTCTCAATGGGAAGCAGAGGGTCACTGGGGGAGGGGAACAACGAGAGAAGGCAATCGTGAACGAGTCTCCACCCAAGGTCACGGCGCCCGCCCGCCCAACAGGCGACGAACCCACGAGACGTCTCCCGGAAGCCCCGCCTCACTAGGGGGCCGAGGCCTCTCTCCTTTGAGCCCGGACGCGGTGCCTTTAAGGCTTTGGAAAAAGTCACTCTATTCGTGGACTGGCAACGGAGTGCTTCGTGTTTTGTCCCTCGCCGGCCGCCGTGGGGCTAGCTGGGCGCGAAGGCGGGGAAGGGGAGCGGCGGCGGGGTCAAAGGCTACGGCGCGCACCACGTGGGCCGGTGACTCCGTCCTTCCCGCAGCGGCCGCGGCGCGCAGGGCACTTGGGTTAGTGGCGCGGCGTGCGGCGTATTCAGGGGAGCCGGACGCCCGCTCCCGCCATGGTCATCAAAACGGACGAGTTGCCGGCGGCCGCCCCGGCCGACAACGCCCGGGAGCACGGCTCGCAGGCCGGCGGCAAAGGGCGACCGAGCACAGCTGGTGAGTGGGCCGGGGCCAGGGGCAGTTGGCCTGGGACCCTGTCCGAGTCGGGCCGGGTCAGAGGGCTTGGAACTCGGCGTGGACAGCCGCCTTGCCTCCGCATCCGTGTGGGTGGTGCAATGGGCCGCCCCCGCGCTGAAGGTCACCTTCACTGGCACCCCCAGCTACGGCCGGGGCTTCTTCGCACGTGGGTCCGTGGAAGGGCAGCTACGGCGGACACACGCGCGCAAGATCGTGGGGACACGTGCGCGCACACGCGGTTTGGTTTCAGGGTGCGCCGCCGCCGCCGCAGGCCGAGGGAATCGGCGGCCCCACCCCCTCCGCGCCCCTGCTTGGGGAGCCCTCGGGGCTGTGGATGCTGACACTTGCGGCCCAGCCTCCTTCTGGTCCCTCTTGTCCTAGACGGTCCTGTGTGGTAGAGCTGCAGCCCAATGAGTGAGGCTGAGTTTGGAGCTGCCCAAACTTGAACTGTGGGAAGAGCGCAAGTTGGGGTGTCTGTGTGATGTGAGGATGTCTCTAGTACACTCTTAGAGACAAGGGCTTAACCCCAGGTAGTCATGTTATGGTCTCTGTTCTTTTAGTAATTGGCCTCCACTTGATTTGGGGGCTAGGGTCCTGCCTGTATGTGGGGGCAAAGCCTAGCTCTTTGGCAGGGGAGGTGTTTGTGCTTGAACTTGATCATTAACCTGCCTTATTGCGAAAAGTGGGTCAGCCCAGAGCTGCTGTTTTTAAGGCAAAGGTCATGAGTGTGGAGCGGAGCTCCCGGCTCTCCCCCGTGGGGGCTGTGGGGTAGTGACTTTGGGAGTGGCAGAGGCTTGTCTAGGGGTGGGGCCTACTTCTCTTGTACTTGACCTGTGTCCTTTTCTGTTATTTTCACCAAGTCTCAGACTTCAGCCTTGAAGCTGGAAGCCCCTTCCTAGGCTTCCTCACTTTTCCTCAGGACTAGACTGGTCCTTTCCACCCAGGATGTCAGTGCTAGTGCAGACCCACTTTCTCTCTAGTTCTCCTCAGCTCTCCACCGTAAGAACTTGTCTTAGCTCATCCTTATCTTTCTTGGCTTCATTGAGCAGACTAGGGCTGATTTGGAGTAAGGATGGCCTAACACTTGCTGGACTGTTTTCCATCACAGTGGATTTACCTTGCCTAGACAAGGTCAGGGCTTGGGTACAGCAAGAAATGCTGAAAATGTCAGCATACCAGGTCGATGCAGTTCTGACTCCGTGGGCAAGCTGGATAAGAGGAGGTTGGGGCTGGCTGGTCTCCCCACCATCAAAGAGATCTGATGAGATATGAAGCAGCTTGTCCAAGGTCATAGTGATTTCATTGTCTAGGGAAGCATTTGGATTTACAGCTTATGGCCAGCATGCTAAACCTACCCTGGCTTGGCCTAGAAGGAACTGAGACAGGCATTCTGGTTTATCATGTGTACGATTCAGGGCATTTAAGAGCTGGAATAGTGGGGGATTTTTGTTGAGGACCCAGAATGAGGTTCTTTTCTTAGTTATGTGCTGAGGGGCTTTTTCTCAGGGCGAGGGGAATTGGGTTGGGGTCAGGGCATAGCTCCTCATCTTGGGGTATGGGGCTTTCTAGTGTATAGGATATTGGTTTCTGTGCCCCCAGGAAAGCTGGTATAAATAACTGAGACTCACTGTTTAGCCATGTTGGATCAGTTCAAGAGAGAGAACATTAATAGAGCCCCTCCCCTTCTGTTCCCCATTCCCTGACCCTCAGCTCCTATTCCTGAAAGCTCTGCAGTACTTCTGAAGAGGAGATCAAGACAGGCAAGGGTCAGGTACCTTCTTAGGAATAAAGTGGTTTTTAGGGGTTAAGAGAACAGGCAGGTTTTTCAAGTTCACAGTGGTGTGTCAAGTTCTCTATGCACAGGGGAGGGCTCCATGAACTGGGCGTGGAAACTGAAGGGGACTGGCAGACCAGGGAAGAACTGAAGGTGTATAAGCTCTCCAGCAGGATCGGAAAGCTCTTCTTTTGGGTGGGAAAACAGTGAACCACACTTCAGTGACCCTGAAGACTTGTTATCTGATCCTTGGAAACAGGAAGGAGGCAAACAATGTCTTTCATAAGACGCCTGTCTCTATCCCCTTCCTTAAAGCCCTGGGTTCCTAGGATGGGGTGATGTATCTTTTGGGGTTCTACTTCCTACTCTAGCCTCACCTGTTGATCCCTTAGCTAGGGTGTAGCCTCCCCCAGACATGGTCTCTGAAGACTGTCAGGCTAGGGACACACACACAGGCTGCTTGTGGTTACTTAGATTCCTATATGTGACCATGACTGGCTAGTGGAGTCCTCGTACTTCAGGCCCAGGTGGCTGTCTCTCCACTCTGATCTGTTCTTCTGGAGACTTGAAGCAGGAGTACACCAGCATGTGCACCAAAGTGCCATTCAGGCAAGCCACCCAGTCTACGGAGGACTGCCCCCTTTTCTCTTTCACTGTCTCCAAATCCTAACCCTAGGTCCTCAGAGGTGCCTCTGGGATCTGAGTGCACGGGAGTAGAGATTTGCAGCAATCTTGGCCAGATGCACCATCTGCACTGAGTACTTAGGCTGGTCCTTTGGGGAGCATGGACAAAGATGTACTTCAAAAGTGGTACCCAGAGCCCTGGGCCTTTTCCTAGACTTAGCTGCACTGCCTTTTGCTTCTGTGACCTTGGACATCTCACTTAGCCTCTTGGAGCTTTCATTTATTTCCTTGATTGAGTTGGGATGGGGAACTGGGGAGAGGGTCTGGAGTGAACACTGGCCCAATAGGAACTAGAGGGAATGGAGCTATCTGGACCTCAGGTCATAGTGTGAGGCTCACTCAGAGCCTGCTAGGGTTGAAGAGAACCCAAGGGCTGCTTAGCCATTCCAGGAACTGTAAAGACCTAGAGTGGGAGCCTGGCTCCCCTTCCCACGCCCATGCTGGTTAGTATGGATGCCAGAGCAGTCCTAACTGGGCCCTGGCAACAAGTCAGAGGCCCTGCAAAGGCTCCCTGGCAAGGCTGGGCATGCTGCTTCTCCACACTGCTATGGCCTTCAGCCTCTTGCTGGCAGTTGTTTTCCCCAGAGAAGACATTTGGCTTTCTCCTGGCAGCGCACAGGCTGCTGGGAAGAGAAGAGGTAGTAGTGATCCAGCTTCTTGGTGCAGCATGGAGTCTTGAGGCGTGGGTGCAATTGTCCTCTGGGAGATCGAGGCCTATCCCCCTCTCTAGAACCAGTGACTCTCAGGAAGGGTCCAGCTGCCAGGTCACCTGCAGGGGGCAGCAGGAACCAGAAGCCTCAGCCAGTCCCTTGACCTAGGAGGAAGAAGGCAGGGCACTCTGTGTCGGCAGCTGGTGGACAAGGGGTGGCTAGCTCATGGCCTGGGCCAGGGTCTGTGTTAGCTGTTGTCAGCAGCTGGCTGAAGCGGTTCTGCCCACGGCCACTGTGGGTGGAGCTGAGGAGAGGACCCCTTTGCTGAGCTCTGATCCTGCCAGCCAGTCTCCTGCACCGTCTATCCTAAGGGGCCCAGGTACCCCAAATGCTGTGTTCCTCTGCTCTCCTAATGGTTTCACTAGCAGTGATCTCTTTTCTGAGGTGTGTAGAGAAGTGGGCCTGAGTGTGGGTAGCAGTTCTTCCCAGGGTCCTGGAGCCACTGGGGCCTCCTGGCCCACAGCCGTCCTTCTGGCCGACCTTGAACAGAATGCGAGGCAGGGGGAATGTGCCCTTCTCCAGGCTGCTCCAGCAGGCCTGGCCCCACTGAAACCTGAAGCCAGCTGGAGCTCCAGCCCTGAGCCGGCCAGCTGCATCACCACAAAGGTAGAAGCTGAGGCTGGAACAAGGGCCGGAGTCAGCACTGGGGCTGGGCCTGCTCAGGGGAGCTGCCTGCCTTCCTGCCACAACAGCCCTGAGACTCCAGAGCCAAGAAGAGTGCAGCTGCTGACTGTACCAGGTGGGCTGTGGGGCTGTGTGGACCCAAAGACTGACCAGAGAGATCGCTTGATACTAATCCTGTGCTGGAGAGGCTTTCAGGGACCCTAGGAGAAAAGAAGAGGGTCAGGAATGAGTGTCCTGGAGGAGAGGAAGCCCCTGGGGAGCAGTCTCTTAAATCTGACTGTCCTGAGGTATAGGCCCCTGGCCTAGGAAGTAGATAGGGCTGGGGTCACTTTCCCTTCTGTGCCTTCTTCCGTGGTCCTCTCAATGCAAACACCTGGAGCAGTGCAGGCTGTCCATTTGAGGAGGTCCCTGCCTGACCGCCGCCTTTGTTACCTTCAGAGTCAAGAGCTGGGTCTCTGGAGTGAATGAGGCCTTTGCAGCCTCTGTCTCCATTCTAGGGGATTGCCGATGGGGAAGGCCATCTTCAGGGACCTAGCAAGGGGGGGTTCCTCCTGTCTACCCCCCCACATTGCTTCCGCTACCACTGTCCTGTCCTTGTCTGCTCTGTCCTTAGAGGCAGACAAGGGCTACTTTGGGTGGGTTATTTATTTCTAAGGGCTGAAGTCTCGCTCCCTGCCAGGGGTTGCTGGGTCACTAAAAAGGACATTCAGTGTGTCCTGTGGTTCTTGAATGGTACCTGTTTTGGAGGGGCATGGTATGGTACAGATAGCATTGTTGGAGGCACATAGTGGCCAGTGGCATGAGCTGGGGACCCTTTGTTTGGGATACAGGAGTAGGCACTATATCTGAATCCTAAGGGTTTGCTAACTATAACTACTAAGTTAAGGGGACAAGGAAGGAGTGAGGCTTCTCTCCATGGCCTCGCTTGTGCCTCTCTGTTTTGAGTCAACCTACCTCTTTGAGGCTCTTGATTTATAGACAGATACAACACAGCTTTGAGATTGTGTGCCCTGTTACCACTTCTGGTGGCAGGTTAGGAAAGGGACCCTGGGGTCTAGATGGGCTGGGCTGACATCTCAAGCATGGCTGTTCTGTCTGGAACAGTCCAGCTCAGAGCTGGGACAGTGGGGCTCCGAGCCAAGGGGACCACTCTGGCTGACAGGCAGATATTGGGGCCAAGGTCTCTGTTTGCCAAGTGGACATCTAGGCAGGGCTATGTTTAGCAGGAGGATTTCTGAGGAGGGCCTTGGCTTTCTAAGGGTGGAGGGGCCTGCCTTTGTTTTTCTTAGTGGCTGGCTGATGGAAAGGAATGGGGCGTTTTGTCACTTGCTTCTGTCTTCCCACAGCATGTTAAATTGGGTGCTGTTCACAAATACTGGTCTTGAATGTCGACTAGCACTAACCAAGTTGGTATCTTTCCATTGGGCCAGGGAAGACAGGTGGAACAGAGCTGCTGGTGTGAACAGCCATCCAGTTTAGCATAGTGTCTACTCCTAAAGGCAGTGCATGTATTCTGGCAGTGGTGGGGCTGGTACTTCTGCCAGCAGAGGTCATTTGGGCAGGCTTTGGAGAAATGAGTTTATTCACCTGTGACATAAGAATGAGTTGGAGGGGGCTGGAGAGATGGCTCAGTGGTTAAGAGCACTGACTATTCTTCCAGAGGTTCAATTCCAGCATCCACATGGTGACTCGCAACTGTCTGTAACTCTTATTTTAGGGAATCCAACACCCTCACAAAGACATACACGCAGGCAAAACACCAGTGCACTTAAAATACAAATAAATTATTAAAAGCAATAAATTATTTTAAGAAATGAGTGTTTGCCCAGTAAACTAGTATATCATGAGTGCTAGAGTGATTCAGCAGAAGCTACAGATAGTTTAGCAGGGATGATAGGGTGGGGTGCGTGCACGTGCGTGTGCGTGTGTTGTGTGTGTGTGTTGTGTGTGTGTGTGTGTGTGTGTGTGTGATATGATAATCAAGAACACAGAGATGAGAGATGGGAGCTGACAAAGCTGAGGCAGGTGCTCTAGGCTGGCTCAGTCTTGGCTTGAGTCATCAGTGGTTTATCAGAAGCATTCCAAATTATGTTTTTGCTGTTGGAAAACTACCAAGGCCATGGCTGCAGAGTCAATCCCTAGGGGTTGGTTGCAGGTTTAGGGTAGGTGCCTGGGTACTGGGGGAGAACAAGGACAGGTCTGTGGGGGATGATGAATTTCATTCTAACATAATGAGCCTTTGGTAGCATCTAAGGAGAAGTCACATGTTGGTGGCAGTTGTCTCCATTGAGAAGTTTGAGCCAAGTTAGCACTAGCCGTGTGAGCTTACAGATGGAGAATATCTGAATCAATATGAGAAATGAGGTTAGGAAAGGCTGAGGTCAGCCCATAGCTCAGGATCGCCAGAGAGAATGGAGTTGGAAAAGGGAGATAAGAGTGTTTCCTTGGATAGAAGAGCAGTGGCCTTGCTGCTGGAGAAGGTTGACATGTGGCCCTGGGAGGAATCCGCACTGGTGAGGCTGAGGAACGGTGGTTGGGAAAGGGGATGGAGGTGGGGTGGTTCCTACTAGGTCTAAGTGAGGCACACCCCAATGGGTGTGTGAGGCAGGAGGCCCACCTGAGTCAGTTCTCATTTTCCCCAGAGCCCCCCTCAGTCATGCTGCTGAATGGTGACTGCTCAGAGACCTTGAAGAAGGAAGAAGGGACAGCTGAGCCACCCAGGGAAAACGGGTTGGATGAGGGTGAGCCTGGAGATGAGACCACTGGACAGGAAGTCATTGTTATTCAGGACACAGGCTTTTCTGTGAAGATCCTGGCCCCTGGCATTGAACCCTTTTCCTTACAGGTAAGATGGAGGAGGGTATGCTCGACCCAAGTTCTAGTGTGGTGCTGGAGAGAGCACGTTTGAGAACTAAGCCCTTGTCTTTACATGTGCTGGGCCGGTGGGCAGGATGCTGAGAGTCCTGGCTTTTGTCTAGGGTCTGAGCTAGTGGCTAGTGTAGTGGATGAGGCTAGTTTCAAGTCATTGCTCCATTGCTAGAGGGCAACTACCAGCAGCAACTGGCAGGGCCAGAGCCATTGGCTTGAAAGCCTTAGTGTGCTTCCCCTGTTCTTCCATTCTCCAGTTGAGAGATTGCTCTTGGTCTCTTGAAGTAGTTTAGGCTTAGGACACTGGGGCCAAGCTCTGTCTAGTAAGCCCACATATGTGTGAGTATGTATACAGATGCAGATGAACATGGTGTTCCTACATAGAGCTTGGAATTTAAATTTTAAAACCCAAAAAGTAACAAAGTGGGTATATGGAATATTTATTCTAGGGTCCCAGGTACTGGTAGCGAGGAGGTATGCTCATACACCCTGCCATATAATTTCTTACCAGAGTGGCCTTCTCCCTGGCAGGTGTCCCCCCAGGAAATGGTGCAGGAGATCCACCAGGTGCTCATGGACCGTGAGGACACTTGTCACCGTACCTGCTTCTCCTTGCACCTGGATGGCAACATGCTGGACCACTTCTCAGAGCTGCGCAGTGTGGAGGGGCTGCAGGAGGGCTCGGTGCTCCGGGTTGTGGAAGGTTGGTCAGGATGAAGCTGATGCTGCCAGAAGAGGGCTCAGAGTTAGGCCAGAGTATAGCCTAACCCGCCAGGGCTGGTGTCTCCGTGTTCATCTGAGCCCCTGGAGCGGGACTGGTGACTATGTGTGCTCCTCAGGCTATCAGACCCTTTATTTTTTATTGCATGGTGCACAATTTAAAAACCAAGAGCCTCCATTTTTAAAAATACAGTCATCCCAAACTAGGGTTGAAATCAGCCTATTCTGAAAGATTAAGTATTACCTTTTTAGGAACCTAAAAAGTTTTATATCTCTCTTTCTAATTTTGCCTGTTTGGTTTTTGCTTTTGTTTTGAGACAAGGTCTCTCTCTTGCCATGGCTGTTCTGGAACTTGGTATATAGACTGGAATGACTTTGAACTTACAGATATCTGCCTGCCTCTGTTCCCCAGGGCTGGGTTTGCGTAGCTCTTGTGACAGAACACAAGCCCCTTGCAGAGCATCTGATTTGGTGTGGTGAGGCTGCTTTAGTTGTACAGTAAAAGTTCCTGTAGCAGCTAAGGGAATCCTCATGACTGTCGGGTTATGAAGAGCACATGTGGAAAGCAGGGTACAGTGCTCATTCCTATAATCCCAGCAGTTGGGCTGCTGAGCCAGGAAGATTGCTAGGAACTGGAAGTATACCTGGGCTACAGAACAAAGACCTTGTCTAAAAAACCAAAAAGAAAAAGAAAGAAAGAAAATAATGTGGGGAAAGTCTATACCTCAGCTGACGCCACAGGGGGGAAGAAAAACATTACAATTCCACAAAACACATACTGTATAATAGTATTGACTCTGGGGGTCTTGGGCTATGGAGGCCCATCAGTTCTACAGGATTAGAAGTATCTGAACAAAAAGCTCATGGTTCTAATGGGTTCTCCAGGGCCTGTGTAGATTTCAAAAGGCAAGTGGTAGAATGTTCTTTGCAAACAAGGATGCCACTAATAGGCAGGTGGGTGGGTGGGTATAAATCAGAAACCCAGCTTATGTGGAATTTTGGGATTTGTGTGTGTGTGAGAGAGAGACAGAGAGACAAAGAGACAAAGAGACAAAGAGACAGGGTCATGTAACCCAGACTGGCTTTCTACCTGATATACAGCTGGACTCCTGATCCTCCTGCCCCCACAACTGTTGGAGATATAGTTAGATGCCACCATAGCTTGCTGACAGTTGTTGGTGGATGTTTCTTTCCCACCTGCCAGTTTCAAGTAACCACACAGAGGCTTGCGTTAATTATAAATGTTCAGCTGGTAGCTCAGGCTTATTATTAACTAGCTCTTAGACTTAATGTAACTTAAATTAACTTATTATACACTTAAATTAACTCATAATTCTTATCTATGTTTAAGCTATGTGGCTTAGTAGTACCTTTTCTCATTCCCACATTCTCATCCTCTTCCTCTGCTACTGACTTGACCCTTTTCCTTCCCAGCATTCTGTTTGGCTGCCCAGCCTGTGATTTCTTCCTGGGTACTGGCCAATCAGTGCTTTATTAAACCAATTCAAGTGACAAATCTTTACAGTGTACAAGAGGATTATTACACAGCAGACAGTAAAATTAAAAACTGGGGAACCTAATTAGAAAATTTACAACTGGAAGGTATGGTTCAGCAGTTAAGTATGGGTCAGTATGGTTGGTTCCTGCCCTTCCAGAGGACCTGGGTTCAGTTCTCAGTACTGTATCAGGTGGCTTACAACAGCCAAAATTCCAGTTCTAGGGGTTCTGATGCTCTCTTCTGGCCTCAGTGGGTACTTCCACACATGTGCCTTACAGTAACACATAAACATACATAAGCACCTCTACTAAAATTAAAAACATTTTTTTTGCTTTTGCTTTTTCAAGGTGGGGTTTCTCTATGTAACAGGTCTGACTGCTCTGGAACTCATTCTGTAGACCAGGCTGGCCTCAAACTCACAGAGATCCTCCTGCTTCTGCCTCCCAAGTGTTGTGATTAAAGGTGTGTGCTCCCACCATCTGGTTCTAAAAGCACACCTTAAAAAAAAAAAAAAAACCAGCAACAAAAACCAACTTGAGGAGGCATGGTAATCTTAGTGTGATATTGGCACTAGAGGCAGAGACAAGTGTCACTGTTAGATCTAGGATAGCCAGAGCTATAGAAGACCTCCTCTTCAGCTCTGTCACTTTAACCCCGGCTTGCAGAGAGAGAAATTTTAAGCTGCCTCAGGCTGTAGATTTAGCTTAGTACTCTACTATCTTTACCCTGGGAGTAGTGCTTTCTGCCTATGATCTCAGGACTTAGGAGGCTGAGGCAGCAATATCACTGAGTTATATAGCTGCAGGGTAAAATAAACTACAGAGAGAAACCTTGTCTCAAAATTTCAACCAATCTCCCACCCCTGCGCCTCAGTGTTAGCACTCTGCAAATGTCCTCTTTGAAGGCAGGTAATTTGGGGAGGTCTTTAGTAATGCTCTGTCCTCCCTCTTTCTGCTGGCAGAGCCTTACACAGTTCGTGAGGCCCGCATCCACGTGCGTCACGTCCGAGACCTCCTCAAGAGTTTGGACCCATCTGATGCCTTCAATGGAGTTGACTGCAACTCTTTGTCCTTCCTGAGTGTCTTCACGGACGGTGACTTAGGAGGTGCGGGTAAAATTGGGACAAAGGCCTGCAAGTCATCTCTGTGTGGGAGCTTGCGGGTGGCTGGAGTCAAGGCAAGCCAGGGCCACATTGAATCACAGAATAGTTCGTTCCTGGCTGACCACCAGCCTTGGGTCCCTCAGACAGTGGGAAGCGGAAGAAGGGCTTGGAGATGGACCCCATTGACTGCACACCGCCTGAGTACATCCTGCCAGGGAGTCGAGAGCGGCCATTGTGTCCTCTGCAGCCCCAGAACCGTGATTGGAAGGTAAGACTTCCTGAAGCATCAAGGAAGTAAGACTGGTGGGGGATCCCAAAAGGCTTTATCTCCTCATGTTGGTCATTTTTGCAGCCCCTGCAGTGTCTGAAAGTTCTTACCATGAGTGGCTGGAATCCACCTCCTGGGAACCGCAAGATGCACGGGGACCTCATGTACCTGTTTGTGATTACCGCTGAAGACCGGCAAGTCAGCATCACTGCATCCACGCGGGGCTTTTACCTGAATCAGTAAGTCTGCTGGTCCCCCAAGTGCCGAGGCATGTCCCCTATCCTTGGTCTAAGGAGAGATAAACACTCAGGGCATCTGCTCATTGACTGTTCTCCTTGCAGGTCCACAGCCTACCACTTCAACCCCAAGCCTGCTAGCCCCCGCTTCCTCAGCCATTCCCTAGTAGAACTGCTCAACCAGATCAGTCCAACCTTTAAAAAGAACTTTGCTGTGCTGCAGAAGAAAAGGTAGCACTTTTGTACCGCCGTGCCCTGCCTTGCCTCCAGTCACAGGCTGGGCCATACATCAGCACCTTTGCCGGAAGGAATGGTACCCCACTGCCCAAGAGTCCCTGGTTCAGGGGGACAACAGCCCTGGGAGAGGTGCCCTTTTGCTTCTATCTGACTTCAGGGTGGCGTCCTTGCACATAAGATGCCAGAACAGTGGGGGCCTCAGAGAAGAGGAGCTCACAACTAGGCACTAAGCTTGGAGGGATGTCCCATTTCCCCATTCCCCCACCTGCTACAGGGTCCAACGCCACCCATTCGAGAGGATCGCCACCCCGTTCCAGGTATACAGCTGGACAGCCCCCCAGGCAGAGCATGCCATGGACTGTGTGCGGGCTGAGGATGCCTACACCTCGAGGCTGGGCTACGAGGAGCACATTCCTGGACAGGTGCTACCCGACCCCGCCCTCCCAGCCAACCTTCCTGGTGCCAGGCTCCTCCTGTGCACCTCCAGGAGGCTCCCTCCAATCTCTGTGGGCCTGTCCGCAGGGAGGTGGAAGAAGGGGATAGCTCAGAGCAGGTCAGGAGACACATGCTGAGTCTGCATCTGCCTCCCTGGCCCCTCCACAGACCCGAGACTGGAATGAAGAGCTGCAGACGACAAGGGAGCTGCCCCGCAAGAACCTGCCTGAGCGGCTACTTCGAGAAAGAGCCATATTCAAGGTAACTGCACCCTCCCCCTGACTAAAGCGCAGCTGCAGTCCTGCCTGTTAACTGGGCTTAAAGAGAAAGGGAAAACGGGAAGCTGGCAGTGGCCTCGCTTTATTGGCAATATTGGAGGTGGACATGTATGGTGTCTCAACCTCCTCCCTCCCAAGAAACCACCTCAGATCTTTCTATGGCTTCATTGAGACTCTTGACCATAGAAAGAAGGGACATGTCTTTCTTTGGGCATAGTAAGTTCCAGCCCTCTTCATGACCTGCTGTGGGACATGGTGCTCTCAGTGAATCACGTGCTATACTCCTGGAGCCCTTCTGGGGGCAGCGGCACATTAGTTAACACTTCTTAGAACTTTTTATAAGTAGTGTGGTTATGTGTATGATCCAAGTGTGTATGTAAGTGTGGGAGTCAGCTCTCTCCTTCTACTATAGGTTTGAGGGTTGAAGTGAGGTAGTCAGGCTCAGTGGTAGGCACCTTTACCTGCTGAGCATCTCACTGGCCCCACACACTTCCTTTTGGTCCTGAACTGTTTCTCCAGTAGAAGTGTTGCGGTTTCAAAGTGTTTTTTAAGAAATGATATTATTGCCCTTCTCTAAATATGAATAGGGTTGGTTCCTTGACTCCCAGGGCCTGGCTGCCTTTACCATCCACGTAGGGTAACCTGGGTTAAGGATAAGATGTGCCTTAGTGTTCTGGGACCTGCCTTACCTTTCCAATCTTGGTCTCCGTAGGTACACAGTGATTTCACAGCAGCAGCCACACGGGGTGCCATGGCAGTTATTGATGGCAATGTGATGGCCATCAACCCCAGTGAGGAGACCAAGATGCAGATGTTCATCTGGAACAACATCTTCTTTAGCCTGGGCTTTGATGTCCGGGACCACTACAAAGACTTTGGTGGGGACGTAGCGGCCTATGTGGCACCTACTAATGACCTCAATGGTGTGCGCACTTACAATGCTGTGGACGTGGAGGGACTGTACACACTGGGTACAGTGGTAGTGGATTACCGAGGCTACCGTGTCACAGCTCAGTCTATCATCCCTGGCATCCTGGAAAGGGACCAGGAGCAGAGTGTCATCTATGGCTCCATTGACTTTGGCAAAACAGTGGTGTCACACCCACGCTATCTGGAGCTGCTGGAGCGCACCAGCCGGCCCCTCAAGATCCTGCGTCACCGAGTGCTTAATGACCGAGATGAGGAGGTGGAGCTCTGTTCCTCAGTGGAGTGTAAGGGCATCATTGGCAATGATGGGCGCCACTACATCCTTGACCTGCTTCGTACTTTTCCACCGGATCTCAACTTCCTTCCTGTGTCTGGTGAGGAGCTGCCTGAGGAGTGTACACGTGCTGGTTTCCCCCGAGCCCATCGACACAAGCTGTGCTGTCTGCGCCAGGAGCTAGTAGATGCCTTTGTGGAGCACAGGTGAGGAATGGATCCTGCTGACCTGGACTACGCTGACAGCATGGCTGGCTCCGTTAGGCTCATGATCTGTTCTTAGGAAGCTGCTGGAACAAACTCTGGCCTGCTCCCTAGAGCTAGGTTATACACCCTTGCTCATCTCAGATCTCCAGGTGCAGAAATGCAGGGATTTCTCTCAGTTGCAGACTAGCAGCTGGCAAGTGGATAAACTAGTGTTTAGTAAAGTGGTCTTTGACTCTGAAGGAGCTTTGGGTGGTTTTGGATGCCAGTGCAGGTCTGGAGAGATGCTCAGTGGGTGCTTACTGTGTAAATGTGGGGAACTTACATTCAAATTCCCCAAACCATCAACATACAAGGTTGTATGGTAGCATGTATTTGTAACTCCAGCATTGTGGAGAGGGTGCAAACAGGACAGTTACAACAGCTTGTTAGCTGCCAGGAAGGTGTAAGTCCAGTGAGGGTCCTGTCTCAAGGGAAGAGGGTAGAGTAATACAGCAGGACCAATGTGACTTTCATGCGTACCCATATAAAGACACCCATAGAGCTGAGTGTGCTGGTGTACCCCTTTAATCCCAGTACTTGTACAGGGGCCAGGGCCTGGCAGATCCCTCAGTTGGAGGCCAGCCTGGTTTACAAAGTGAGTTTGGGGATATAGCCTGGACTACTGAGAGAAGAGACCCTGCCTTAGAAAAGAAGTTGGTGGTGGTAGTAGCACATGCCTTTAGTTCCAGTACTTGGGAGGCTGAGGCAGGTGGGTTTTTGTGAGTTTGAAACAAGCTATCCTAGTCTACAAAGCGAGTGCCAGGACTATCTCAAAAAAACAAAACCAAACAAAATCCAAAAATAAAAAATAAGGACTCAAACAGGAAGAATCTCAAGTACAGGGCTGGGAAGTGGGGCTTAAAAGTGTTGATGCAGCTGGTAATGCATCTGCTGTGTCTTAGACCATGATCAACTCTTGCCAAATACCACAGGCATTTCTGTTGTGCTCACTATTGTGAGCCCTGGTCTGCAGTCACATCCCATCTCCCCGCACCCCCATGTGCCCCAGCTGTCCTCTTCCTGTGGAGGGTTTACTAGGTTTGGTTTGCTTTGTTTCTGAGGCAGGGGTCTTGTTGTGTAGCAGAAGTTGGCCTGGAACCCAAAATCCTCGTGTCTCAGCCACTCGTCCCTAGCGTTGGACGGGATTACAGATGCACATCATACTTTGGTTTTGCTCTGACCTGTTGTCTGGCAGGGTTGCTGGCCTGGCACAGATGTACATACATGCACACTGGACAGATGTTCTTACGCTTACAGGGCTCTTAATACCAATATTTTCTTTCCTGCAAAGGTCCTTTTTTTTTTTTGGCCTACATGTATGTATGTGTACCACATGTATGCCCATTTCCTGTAGAGATCACAAGAGTGGTCACGAGGGCATTGGATTCTGTGGAACTTGACCACTGAACTGTCTATGTGCAGCCCCGTCACGTCTGCTCTGCTCTAGGTACCTTCTCTTCATGAAGCTGGCTGCCTTACAACTGATGCAGCAGAAGGCCAGCAAGGTTGAGACCCCCACCTCCCTGGAGAATGGTGGTCCTCCCTCTTCAGCAGAGGCTGAGTCTGAAGACTCAGTCGGACCTGAGGCAGGAAGTGAGGAGGAGGGCGGCAGTGTGGACGGCCTCACCAAGGTGAAGGAGCTGGCAGAGACCATCGCCTCAGACGATGGCACAGGTGGGGTTGCTCTGCTTGTCTGGGACAGCCCAAGCTGGTCCTGGCAACTTAGTCATGGATGGCTCATGCCCTCTGAGAGGGCTGTGGGGCAAGAGGCTTACGGTGGCACAGCTCTACCTCTTACCCTCACACATTTCCACAGTAGACCCTCGAAGTCGAGAGGTGATTCGCAATGCCTGCAAGGCTGTTGGCTCCATCAGCAGCACCGCCTTTGACATTCGATTCAACCCTGACATCTTCTCCCCAGGCAAGTGTGTGTGTTTTGGGGGGCATCAGTGCATGAATCCTGCAGGAAAGAGCAGAACACATGGGGTAGGCTTGGGGCCTCAGCAGCAGAAAGGTACATTTAGGTGGCTTCTGTCTTGATTTTGATGTCGCCTACTTGGCTCAAGCCTTCCTGTTCTCCCTCGTAGGGGTTCGCTTTCCTGAGTCCTGCCAGGATGAAGTTCGGGACCAGAAGCAGCTGTTGAAAGATGCAGCCGCCTTCTTGCTCTCCTGCCAGATCCCTGGCTTGGTGAGGGAGGGGCTGAAGGGGAGGGCTGCCAGAGGGCTATTGGAGACCTTGGTGCCTCATGCTTCTCTGTCTCTATCACATAGAACCTTCTTCTAGCTTTTGCCTTAGCCCTCTCTAGTCTGGCAGGCTTGCAAAGTCCAGGAAGTCAAGGGGGGGCGTCAGGCATAGGCTCTGCCCTGTGAGGCTCGGATTCTAGTCCTCTGAACTCCAGCTAGCTGAGGCCTAGGACTTCCTGTCCCCTTGGTCCCTCTAGTTTTCTGCTGATGCCCCCGGATGACAGGCTCACTTCCTTCTAGTTGTGTAGCCCTTGCTCAGAGTAAGTCTCTCAGGATGACTGGAGTAAAGCTGTGGCTCCTCCCACATGACCAGATGACCTGTGCCACCTGTGCATTTGAGATCTTCACCCAAGGGGCCAGACTGCTTCCTGCTGCCAGGGCCCCGGTTCACACCTTGTTTCTTTCCCCCTCCTGCATGGAAGCCAGGGCCTTAGTTCTTTCCTTCCTTTAGGGAGGCAATAGGAAAAATCCCAAGCTGGAGGGGTAGAGGTCTGGGGCTGGTCTTGACCTGATGCAGCCCCACAGGTAAAGGATTGCACAGAGCATGCTGTGTTGCCCATGGACGGGGCCACACTGGCTGAGGTGATGCGCCAGCGTGGCATCAATATGCGCTACCTGGGCAAGGTGCTGGATCTGGTGCTGCGGAGCCCCGCCCGTGACCAGCTGGATCACATTTATGTGAGTGGAGCTTGGGTTGGGAGGTGGCTGCTGCCACTGGAGGCCTGGAACCTGCCCAAGACTTCCTTATTTGACCCCTCAGAAAATCGGTATCGGAGAACTCATCACACGCTCTGCCAAGCATATCTTCAAGACATATCTACAGGTGCTGCCACTCTTCCCAAGTTGGTGGGACCTCCCTGGGTGGCATGGGGCCTGGAGAAGAGCCCTGGGTGGGGGCTTAGGGCCATCCTGACTTCAGTCAAAACTTGGCTCAGGGAGTGGAGCTCTCGGGCCTCTCAGCTGCCATCAGCCACTTCCTGAACTGTTTCCTGAGCTCCTACTCCAACCCCGTGGCCCACCTGCCTGCTGATGAGCTGCTCTCCAAGAAAAGGAACAAGAGGAGAAAAAATCGGCCTCCAGGATCTGCAGACAACACTGCCTGGGCTGTGATGACCCCCCAAGAGCTCTGGAGGAACATTTGCCAGGAGGCCAAGAACTACTTTGACTTCACCCTTGAGTGGTGCGGGCATAGGGACCAAGGGTTACCACAGTGTTGGGGGCTGGGGTCACAGCAGTAGAGTGAGGACAGCAGCGGGTGAACAGGCATATTTACGGGGACTAGCATGGGAAAGCAGGGCTCTGAGGGTTAGTGTGAGCAGTGGAGAGCAGTGCCTAAGGGGTGCTGGAGTTGAGCAGTTGTGCAGAGTGCCAGGTGGGTGCAGGGCTGCTCAGCCCTCGCTCCTACCCCCAGTGATTCTGTGGACCAGGCTGTGGAGACCTACGGGCTGCAGAAGATAACACTACTTCGAGAGATCTCCCTGAAAACCGGGATCCAGGTGGGCCCACAGGGCAGGGAAAGGGAGCTTCTTGGGATGGTAGTCTCGACACATGCTGATAGGCTGAGGCTTTGGGTGTTGGGCCCTGTCCCCAGATTCTGCTGAAGGAGTACAGCTTTGACAGCCGCCATAAGCCTGCCTTCACCGAGGAAGACGTGCTCAACATCTTTCCTGTGGTCAAGCATGTGAACCCCAAGGCCTCAGATGCCTTCCACTTCTTCCAGAGTGGGCAGGCCAAAGTACAGCAGGGTGCGTGGCACTGTGGGCTGGGGGATGTGGGAGTGTCTGTTGCCCAGCCCTGACCTTGCCACCGGGCTGCCTCGTAGGTTTCCTGAAGGAAGGCTGTGAGCTCATCAATGAGGCCCTGAACCTGTTCAATAACGTGTACGGAGCCATGCATGTGGAGATCTGCGCCTGTTTGCGTCTCCTGGCCCGCCTCCACTACATCATGGGTGACTATGCTGAGGTATGGAGGCTATGGCACCTCTGGCTGTGTCATGGTATTTGTTGGGGGTCATGATGGATCTAGGGGTTCCATCACACTGCTGGGATAGGGAGAATGATCTTCCTTGGGCTTTCAGGTGGGGAGTAAATGGCATCCAGTGCCCCCCAAGGTCTTGTTTTGTGAGTCCACCTTTCACTCACTGTCCTTGGGAGAACTCAGTAGTTGTCCCTGCTCTGCCAAGGTGGACATGATTCAGGGTAGGCTAGGCACTCAGGGACAATGGCAAGGAGATATCTTGAGAGCCTGGATGAGAGCTGTGGCACAGTATCTGGGCTCTGAGTGACTGTGAGAAAAGCAACAGATGGTTTCTTTTGTTTTATTCAATGTTTTGTGCTTATATTCTAGCTGTTTCATTGGCTCCTAGGTTTTGGGAGGCTGTTTTGGGGGTCAGTATACACCAGGCCTTCTCATCTCAATCAGAGGCTGTCCCAAAAAAACTGCAGAAATTAATGTATTTTCAGTAGTTTGGATCTGTTTGTATTTGCATAGATTTTGTTAGGGAAGAAGACAAAAAATCATAGAGTTTCAGGTGGTCTTGGGGGTTTAAAGAATTCCAGTCCCAGCAGCCAGTTGCACCCTCCTGTTGCCATTGCACATGCAAATGGTAGAGATTGCAGGGTAGACCATGCTGTGTGGGGCTGCTCAGGTGAGGGGCAGTTCTCACCTGAGATTGATGCCCTCTCCAGGCACTCAGCAATCAACAGAAAGCAGTGCTGATGAGTGAGCGGGTGATGGGCATTGAACATCCCAACACCATCCAGGAATATGTGAGTAGCCACCTTGGAATTGGATGGAGATGGGGGGGGGGTGCCTGGGGCCCCTCTGACCCACCATGATTCCACCCACAGATGCACCTGGCCCTGTACTGCTTTGCCAGCAGCCAACTGTCCACAGCCCTGAGCCTGCTGTACCGTGCCCGCTACCTCATGCTGCTTGTATTTGGAGAGGACCACCCTGAGATGGCATTGTTGGATGTGAGTGTTGGAGAGGGGAATTTGAGTGAACAGGTGTCCATAGGTGGACACTAGCCTTTTGCAGGGTGGGGCAGGGGAACTGACTTGGCTCCTTCCTTATCCCCCAGAACAACATTGGGTTGGTGCTGCATGGTGTAATGGAGTATGACCTATCCTTGCGTTTCCTAGAGAATGCCCTGGCTGTCACTACCAAGTACCATGGGCCCAAGGCCCTTAAGGTTGCTCTCAGGTGAGGCGGTGCTAACTGAGGCTCCCAGCAAACTGTTGGTGGCATGGGAAAGGACCTAGTTTTGTCTTGTGCCTTTGAGAAGAATTCTCTGGAGCTCTATGCCCTGTCCCTGGCCTTGAGCTCCCTCCTCAGGAGCTCCAGGGAGGGATCTAGTCCCCAGGTGGTCTCCACTTCTTGTCCTTCCTTTGCCCCATATATTCTGCTCCTTCTAGCCACCACCTTGTAGCCCGGGTCTATGAAAGCAAAGCTGAATTCCGATCAGCCCTTCAGCACGAGAAGGAAGGTTATACCATCTACAAGACGCAGGTGGGCTTCAGCAGGGGCTGTGAAGGCTGCACCTGTGCCATGCAGTCCCGATCCCCCTTTACTTTGGCTCTTTCTCTATAGCTAGGTGAGGACCATGAGAAGACCAGGGAAAGCTCTGAGTACCTAAAGTGCCTGACCCAGCAGGCTGTAGCTTTGCAGCGTACCATGAATGAGATCTACCGAAATGGCTCCAGTGCTAACATCCCACCCCTCAAGGTATGGACCTGGGCCAAGGGGGTGGGTTCAGTTCCCAGGCCTCCTGCCCGGCTGCTCTAACTTCTGGCCTTCCCCACCACCCTCAGTTCACAGCTCCCAGCATGGCCAGTGTTCTGGAGCAGCTCAATGTCATCAATGGCATTCTCTTCATCCCTCTCAGGTGAGCCCTCCACCATGCCCCACAGTCCGGCAGGCAGGCAGGCAGCCTTGGATTTGTTTCTCTGTGTAGCCCTGCTTGTCCTGTAACTTACTTTCTAGACCAGGCTGGCTTTGAACTGCCTCTGCCTCCTGAATTGAGTGCTGGGATTAAAGGCATGCTCCACCGCTGCCGGTTTAGGTTCTGTTTGAGTTATATTGGCAGAGCTCAGACTTTAAAAGCGTATGATCAGTAGTTTTTCTGTGGGAAATACATTGCTATAATGTTCTATTTTGATTATTTTCCTGTTGTGCGACAGCTTAGGCTAGCCTTTTTAGTTCTATCCCTGGCTAGCCATGAACTCACTAGCTTCATACTTGTAGAAATCCCCTGCTTCAGTCTTCTGAGAGCTGGCCACACACACAAGCTTTTCAAGTGTTAGGATCACAGGCACAGTTGAATTGTGTACCACCACCTAGTCTCTTAATTTTTTATCATACTTTGCTCAAATTTGTTTTGCTTTTAGACAGGATCTCTGGTAGCCTAAGTTTATTTCAAACTTGCTGTGTAGCTGAGAATGACCTTGAGCTCCTGTTCCTGTTTCCCAAGTACTGAGGTCTCAGACCGTCACTGTAACTGCACTTTCTTTTCCATTTTCTTGGTGATCTTTCACTCCGCTACATACAAAGTAGCTCCATTCTAGCCACCTGCTTTTCCAGTGCAGGGCTGTGCCAAGTGAGCTAGCCTTTTGAAAACTCCCTTGCAGCTCTTAAACTGTTTTAAAGTACCTCCAGCTTGGTTGTGGGAGATGGTGTTGGTGGGTTAGCCAGCAGTACAAACACCCTGTCCTGTTTTCTGCCTGTGATCTGTAGAAGCCAGAGATTGGGGGCAAATTGAATTTAGGGGGAGAGGGTGGCATACTCTCACCAAATGCTTTGTAAAGTTTAAAAGGAGCACTCAACCTCTGGGAGGGGCATCCATACATCTCCCACTAGCTGAAACAAAGAGTTCATTGAAGTCCCAAGTGTCACTGACAGAAGCTGCAGGGTGCCAGAGGGCCCAGGTTATGCTGATTCTACCTTTGCTTCTTCAGCCAAAAGGACTTGGAAAACCTGAAGGCAGAGGTGGCCCGGCGACACCAGCTACAGGAGGCCAGCAGAAACCGGGAGAAGGCTGACGATATGGCTATGGATCCTGAGCCAGCAAGAGGCCTGGAGAATGTGGGCTCCCCTCAGACTGCCAAGGAAGAACCTTCTCTGAGCTTACAGGGATAAAAAGGGAAGAAATACGGACAGTCAGCAGCCCCATTACCCAGTGATGCAGACAGATTCCAGGATTAGGGGGCATGCCCTGCAGATTGGGAGAGGAAGCTAGTCCTCCACTTTTGTACCCCCACCCCACCCCCAGCATCTGCCTGGGGCCCTGGCCTGGCCTGCCTGACCCTAAAAGATGTTTTTGCACTGGTTCAATGAATATTCGATGCAGAGGCCTAATTGAAGACACAAGAATGAAGTGTGTAGGCACCAGCTCCAGCATGGGGGCAAGTGTCCCCCAGCCTCCCGTCCTCAAGCAGGTGTGTGTGTCCATGCCTGTGGATGTCTTGCTCTGTCCTTCCTGATGTACATAGCCCAGTCAATTCTGAGTGGATAACGTGCAGATGCAATTTCTCAGGTCATTTGTATGTTTGACATTACAGCTGCTGCTTTTGTTGCCACTAACCCTGGGGCCAGCCTGGCTTAAAGTCCAGGTTTAAGCCAAAAAGATGGGGGCTTTCCTATGTCCCGGGAGGGGGGGAGCCAGATCCCTGGTAGGGTGCAAGGTAAGACCTGCAGTGGCTTTACTGTATGATTGGGCCTAACCTACCTGATGTAGCCTCAGGGTGAGGGGAAAGGGCCTGCAGTAGTGGGCCCCCAAACATCCACGTGCCTGGCCTTGGCCAAGCAGGAGGCACTGCCACAGGCTTTGACTTGCCTTCCTGCTCCCTGTACCCCAGGTGGGCATAACCTTGGGGGCCAACTGTCTGAATGTATCTTTCTCCCCATTTTAACCCGAGCTGCCTAATGCACAGTGAGGGGCCAAGGTTGAATCTTGGATCCCAGGGACAGTGCCATGCACTGGAGTGATTGTCACCCCTGGAGCCAGGCTCCTTACCTGGTCTTTGCCATATAAGCACTTCTACAAAGAGGCTCTGGGCTCCTGACTGCTCTCTCTCCCTGCCTGCCTGTGTTGCTTCTCTTTGTCTGCTGTCCCTGAAGGAGATGGCCACCCTTTGAGCCTGAGGGAGTCGTTCTAGGCAGATCCCCTACGTGGGGTTTTGCTAGAGCCACTGATGGATAGTATCTGTCCAGGGACCTTGTTTCAAAGGGAATGAGCTAGAGCCAGCAAGGCATCCCCACAGCTATCAAGAACGTTTTCTTGTTTTTAAACCATCACGTCTTCATTTCACATTGGAATAAAATGAGTTTTTGAAACTGCTGCCATAGCCTCACCTGTGTGCTCTATGAACCAGGCTCCTGTCTGAGTGAGGCTGTCAGAAATGCTACTAGGAGATAATTATGTACATGTTGGGTCAAATTCAAGGTTGTTTATCCAGTTGCTGAAGTGGAAGGTGGAAGTCCAGTTCAGCTGGCCCTACACAAGAAAAAAGGCTGCAGTGAAGGGCATATGGGAGAGGTATTGGGGGGCAGGCTTTTCGTTCCTAGGAGTTGGTAATCTTCTGGACATCTGATTGGCTAGGCTTGTGCCTCATTTCCTTCCCTTGCAGCCAGTAGATTGGTTTGAAAAGCGTTAACAGTGCTGCTTTTGTGATTAGTTGGAGCCAGCTTTATGCAGGGCTAGGGAAGAGGTAGCTGGCTAACTAATAGGCCTAAGAGTACAATGGTGGCTGCTACATGTTTTCTTGCTTAATGATGCTCAAGAATGCCAAAATCTTAGAATCTCATCTTGACATTCCTTTGATGTCTTGGACTTTCTGAAAAAATACGTCTTAATTTTTTTTTTTTAAAAGCCAATGGGAGAAAAATGTCCCAATGTTGATACTGAGTACCCACCAGTGATCTGATCATTTGAGTCTAGTGTGTGTTTCTCTAGTGTTCTTTATAATCAGGGTGGCATTTAATCTTTGAGGTAAGGTCTCTTAAAGCCTAGGCTGGCCTTTAAATCTTTTTTTAAACTGAGGGTGACCATGACCTCTGATCTGATCTTTTTGCCTCTACCTCCCAAGAGGGCTTACAGGGGGATCAATGCCTGGCTTATTTTGTTCTAAACATGTTTACTCCGGCTGTTTGGGGACACACATCACTTCTGGAAAGGGACATCACACAAAGTTGAGACTGCTGTGGATAGTTACCTTTGTAATTGAATCAGGTGCTTATTAGTCACAATGGAGGCCCAATTTTCTTGGTTATTCCCTTCTTAAGCATATTAGTGTTGTTAAACATCTTTTGTGGGGGTGGAAGAGATGGCAGATGGGTTTTTGCCGTTTCCAAGACAGTTTCTCTGTGTGACAGCCCTGGCTGTCCTTGAACATGCTTTGAACTCAGAGAAATGTCTGCCTCTGCCTCCAGAGTACTGGGATCAAAGGTGTGTGCCGTCACCAACTTTAAAAATCTTTAAAAAAAAATTATGTATAGATACGAGTACATACGTAAATTCAGAATGACTTGGACTTCCACAGTGGGTTCTGAGATAGCATTCAGGTCAAGCTTATACAGCATTTTTACCTGGTCAGCCACCTCACTGGCCAACTATATCTTTTGACAAATCAAGTATCAAGGAGCTGTTGTTGAGGCCTGTAAGACAGTCTGAAGAATTCCTGTATGTCCTATAGCTGAGAATAAGTTACCTTGAAGTGACCCAGAGCACTTCCACATCTGGCAGCTAGGTGTGGTACATGCCAGGAAGAGCTATCATTGGAATTACAAGATAGCCTGAGGTGTAGGCAGACTGGTTTACCCGCTCCCTCCCAATTAAAGGATACTTAGGACCTCTTCACATTGAGGAATAGAACTAATAAAGTAGCCAGATATGGTGGTGCATGCTTTTAGTCCCAGCACTCTGGGAGACAGTAGGTGGATCTCTGAATTGAGGTGAGCCTGACCTACAGAGCTAGTTCTAGGACAGCCAAGGCTACACAAAGAAACTGTCACAAAAAACAAAAATTTAAATACCAATAGAGAAGCACAAATCATTCATGTATAAAGGCAGAATACTGGGGCTGGAGAAATGGCTCAGAGGTTAAGAGCCAAAGGTCTGAGTTCAATTCCCAGCAACCACATGGTGGCTCACGGCCATCTATAATGACATCTGGTACTCTTTTGTATACTCTATACATAATAAATCTTTAAAAAAAAAAAAAAAAAACTGGGGATGTGGCTCCCTGATACAACCCCTCCTAGTACAAGGGAGGAGAGCAAGAAGGAAAGGTCTGGGGGGAGGAGGTAGGGCTGTGAACTTGAAACCCAGCTGGGACCTTGGCTCTGGTACTAAGTTTTCAGACTTAAGCCTTATTAGGAAGACATGTTATGTTCAAAAGGCTGGTCTGTACGGGCTGACTAGATTTAGTATGTCTAGGGTGGGCCCACACAAGTCCATTTTCACCACACTAACCAATAAGGGAGGATTTGCTTGTGGGTGCAGAGCTATTTTTTCTGCCTTCAAGAGAGGAGGTCAATGTGTGCTTTCAAAGTTACCACACAGTTTATGACATTAAAGTGGTCAACGCCATTGCTAAGCTCTTTGAAAAATACAGAAAGACCAGCAAGTAAAGACATTCTTGTCCAGTTCTTTGAATGGGAAGGTTCCTTCCAATATGAGTACATTAACCCCTGTACTGTTGTGCTTAAGAGGCTGGAGCTATCAGGATGAGACGGCATCTGCAACAGCGAGGAGCATGAAGACAAATTTTGGTACATTAAGGATATTTACAGTTATAAGGCAACAGATGCTAGATAAAAGGCTCGCTTAAAAACAAAATGGCCAGGTACCCCATCTCTGGGATTGAGTCTAACAGAACAGGTGGAAGGGAAGGGTGAACCTTAACTACCCACTGCAGTCAATGGTCCTAGTTCTGTACATGCTTATTGCTACAAGATAGCTACTGAGTACTGCTCCTTCCAGACAAGTAGACAACAAAATAGTGCCAAGCAAAGCTCCCAAAGACTCCAATGCCTACGGCCAACTAAAGTCGTCTTCTTTCTGTGCCTGGTGCCAGAAAAGCCTCACTTCCTACCAAGATCTGTGCACAACACAATCCCACCCTAATAGCCATCGAAAAAACCCCAGCACATCTAGTTTTATAGGCATTTAATAGTTTACCAATTGGTACAATAAGATTTTTAATATGCAGAAAACATGAATAAATTTTGTTTTACACAGTCTGAGAGCAACAAATCTTATTGTAAAACACAAGAGCAATTATTATATACATTCCTTTACTGATTTTTAAAATTGTGTCGATATCTTCAGTGAACTCTTACAATCTGGGGAACTGTTTTCTCCAAATACCACCTCCGAAATGTTCATATGAAATCAATGCTTGCCTTCATGTCAGTGTCAGGATCGACTTCTAACTTGCAGAGTTTGTGTTTATTTCTAACATCTTCAGTGAGCTTTGGGGAGCCTGAAGGAGAGGCAGGCGAGAAAGCAGCTACTTACATGATACAGTGGAAGGATAAAAGGCCAGTTCCAGTCGTGACTTGTGAGTCCAGCTTCCCCAGCCCACCCCACCCAGCAAACTGGAAAAACCCAAAAATCTTTCTTCCAATTTTGCCCATGTTGCTTGTCTACCAGGACATTCTTCTTTCCACCATCTAGATGAACCAACACTGGGTTTATTTATATACAGCTGGACAGTAGAAATAACCACTTTAAGTGCCTTTTCCTTCTATTTCAACTTCAGTTGCTTAAGGATTATCAAGCCACCACTGTCAACAAATAAAATGTCCTTATTTTTAAATAGTTTTTTAAATTAAAAAAAAAAAAACAAAAAAATAACTTTTTAGTGAGTGGTATTATCTGGAAGTTCACATGGGAACAGATAGGAAGCAAACAGGAGACAGCTCGTGAGCCTAGAGCCAAAGCTTCCAAAGGACTACAGTGCGCCATGGCCCAGGACGGCTTGCTAACACTAGCAATTGTGGGTAGTGCTCTAGGCACACCATAGGTCACACCACATGCAGACAGGACGGTATTAGTCTCCTAAAGTGCAAGATGCCAAGTCAAAAGCAACTATTCTCCAGGCCATGTCTACACAAACCTCTGCAGCTTGCACTCTCCATGCAGTTAGGACTTCGTGGGCACGCTGTGCTATAAGTGGCACTGGAATGTCTGTTTACACACACAGTTAACATCCTAGGACACAATTCTACCTACCAGCTTTTTATTTAATAAGTGGCCAATCTGACTGAGAAAGTAACAAAGCAGCAGTGAACCGCTAACCAATTCATAAACTCCTCTACTTATAACCCAAACCAGTAACTTTATCATTGTCCTTATCCCAGGCAAGGCACAGGGTTAGAGAGCAGACAGAGAAAACAGTAACATAAGAGTAAGGGCATCAACAGGGCAGTGTCAAACAACAGTGCAAGAAACCTTTGCAAATCTGATGCCAAATGTGAATGTTGCTCCCCCTTCATTACTCAAACAGGGCTCATTATGTTTGGATCCAGCTGTGGACCATCCCTGAGATTCAATGTTTGCTGCTGCTTAAGTGGAGGATGTCTGGTAACTCAGCTAAGCAGCAGGCTGTGGCAATCTCCCAAGTAAGGACAGCTTTGTTTCCGTTGTCAGTGAGTCACTGCTGCAGGGGAGGAAACCCAGAACAGCAGCTTAGCTCCTCTACATTGGTACCATTCTTTATTGTTTCTATAAATGATGTCTAGATGTTGTGGCTTACCCTTAAACAATTCATGTTGCTACATGCTAAAACTTAAAGACAAGACATTTAAACACAAATGTTAAGATGCACCATTTCTATGTATTTATACTCTTGAAATAGGACAGGAAATAGCAGCAAATGAAAACAAAGATATTTTTCATAGCTTTTGGAGAAAAATCCAGTCGGGACAGCTAAGGGGAAGAGACTTTTCAATGTAAGCAGGGTTGTGAGGCAATATAGCCTGGAAAACTAACCTATAGTGTTTGCAGAATCAAGATGGAGTTTTTGTCCTCAAAAATAGCCATTTATTTCTCAAAACCCTTTTCCTTCCTAGAGACATATCTGACGAGTATAGGGACAAACAAGTGAGTAAACGAAGGACTCACAATAGAAATTAAGCTGCTCTGCTCCCAGTGGTCTAATTTCTGTGTATATCTACAGGACATTAACTCTCACTCTTTGTCCTTTCAGGAATCAAATTTTCTTTAAATACTTAAAGGGACAGTTTAAAAAAGTCATATATTACACAAAGAAATAAAATGCAGCCCAGAAAAAAATTATCATTGTTAAACTGTCACTGTTATTTCATTATTTCTGTTAACTTTTCAAATTGATTTTCTTACAAAGAAAAAAAGAAAAGTTGGTTATCTAGGCAATGAAATTGTTTTACAACTGATAATGAAATAGTGTTCCAAAAGTCATGGGCAAAATTGTGTTAAGCCTACTGTAGTAACTTTGAATCAAAATATACAACATATCAGGGATGTGTAAAATGTTGAATGGCCACATTAGAGTGGAGAATAAAGAAGGTGACTTTTACTTTAGAAAAGCCCCTCAGAGCCAGAGCATCAGAAGCAAGGCTGTGGTTGGTACCCCACAGCAACATTTACTCTACTCATATGATTTAGCACTTCTTTCATGACCCGACAACATGGAGGTTGTATGTGTGTGATATACATATATAGACATATCCACTTCTAGATAGGTCCATATATTTATAAACATTTACATATAAACAAAGATGAAAAAAAAAAACAGTTTATTTCTATGCACGCTTCATTAAACCCTGTCACTTTTTATAGCTTTAAGTGAAGCAGTTCCAACTGTTACCAGGTTCATGTTGGAAACTGCTGTTTCTCCTGCTCCTTTAAAATGGGCACGCAATTTTGTCAGCATTTATCATTCTGAAATGCACATTGCACATCCCTAAAACATCATAAACACATAGTGATTTGTACCATGACACTGAATGGGAAGATCAAATTCTACTGGGGAGTCACATCACTCACTACACAGTCCAACAGAATGGAGAGAAGCTCAGAGTAGGACAGTGTTTTCCTGACCTGTTTACAAAGCAGTAAGACCCAAATGAAAAAAGGATTCACTATTAGCTGCTGAGATTTTTCTTGAGATTTACGATCATTTTCTTACATAAATATACCACTAGCCTTTGCTTGATAGGCTGCCAAAACAAACATATCCTATTGATTTGGCAAAGGGGTCATGACAAAAACTTCAATGTGTAATCCCCATTAATTACACAGATGGAGCAAAAGATTCTGAATTTTAGTCTTATTTATCTAACATCCTTAAAGATTTATTAAGCACACTTAAGTGATGTTACATAGATACACATTTCAGAAAAAGCCCTAATAACCACCACTTTTCCCAAAATGAGGCCATCAAGTCAGGCACCAACAGATAGCAAGAAGAAAAACAATTAATAATCCAACATAAAATGACACTGTCAACTATTCAGTTTAGTGCCCTAGTTCAATTTATTCAACTTCTGCCCTTGTAGGCCTGGTGTGACCAATGCCAGCCCCAGGTTTTTAAACCCTATGGTACTTCTAGACAACATATGTAAATTTACAGTATACAATTTGGATTCACCATGCATGAATACTTTGTGTGTAACATTTAATAAGCTCAATCTACATCCAGAATAATTTACATGAAAGGACAATATTTATTTAAACAGAGCTCAAATGGGGTAACCATGGTATCATCAGAGTGCATCCAGAGGAAAAAAGGGAGGAAGAACCAAATGAGACTCAATCAACGGCACTCCCACACCTTTACTGTTTGATCTACACTGCCAGTAACCACATAGGGTGCCGTCTTGTGGAAATCTGAAAGAGAAAGAAAAGCCTTGTTTTTAGACCATACTAAGGCATTTAGAATTTTTTGTTCCCTTTTGAGACAGTCTTTTATATCACCCCAGCAGGCTTTGAACTTGGTTTCCCGCAGTTCAGATTCCTAAGTGCTAAGATTCTATGAACATGTACCTTCACATGTGGATACAATAACCATGATTTTCTTTATATACGTACCTATACCTCTAGAGTCGAGCTTACCAACTGGATCAGAGAAGTTGAAACTCAACTATTAAAAGCCCACTTTGAAACCACAAATACCATCCCAAAAGATATTCAACACATCTATTTACTGAACACTATGCCCCAGGCTTAGTACCAAGGCTATATGGAAACTAATCCTCACAAGAACACTCTTACCTAATTTACCAAGGGCTTTATTGTAGTCACCATAATGTCCATCCGAAATACCCTAGTATAACTTAGTGAATTTACTCTCATGAATTACAGATGATACTGAGGACATGAGACATATATACATAAAATTCCCTAATTTTCTAGTACATGGTGGTTTCATGTACTATTTTTTTTTAACAACAAAAACCAAACAAAATACAGGGTTCTTGCTATATAGTTTCTGTTATGTAGATCAAGCTGACTGCAAATTTGGGACATGATCATCCTGCCTCTGCAACTAAGAGGGTGCAATGTGTGTGAGAGAGATAAGGGGAAGAGAGAGGGAGGGAGGGAGGGAGGGAGACTGTGTAGACAAGTACAGAAGTTAGAGCACACCTTCCAGGAGACAGTTCTGTTCTGCCATGGTTTGGGATATGGGGATCAAACAAGGGTTTTGGGGCCTACCCTAAATAGGGACTTTCACCTGCTGAACCATCTTGCCAGCCCTATTTGTTTGTTTTCTTGAAATAAGGCCTTGCTATGTGCCCCAGGTTATTATTTAAGATTTCTTTTGTTCTTGTTGACACTACTGGTGATTGAAACTAGTGTCTCAGTCAAGATATGCTAAGTGTTATACCACTGAGTAACATCTACAGCGCTTAAGATTTCTCTTGATAAATTTACAAACTAATAAAAAAGAGAAAGTTACCAGTCAAGAGTGTGATTAGTAAATATTATTTTCACAAGTCTAGTTTCTAAAACCAATGTATATCAGAGAAAGCAGTATTTTTATTTTAATCTTAATTCTAAAAAGAGAAGCTTAAAGCCACTGGCTGGAATCCACAAAAATGCCTTTTCTATTTTACCCTTAAAGAACTTGATCATTTCTTACCTGAAAAAGTTCAAGGTTACATAAACTGTTACATCTGGCACTCCAAAATTGAAATGTTCAGAAACCTCACAATGTGTACATACCCAAGGAGGTAACAAAGTGTTCATGCGCATTGAGGGTCTTCATGCATCGCTTGTTCTTGTAATCCCATACACGGAGAGTCTTGTCATCAGCACAACTCAAAATAAACTTCCCCCCAGAATGGAACAGAACTCCACGTACCCAATTATCATGACCCACCTTAAAGACAAAAGGTATTTGACCTATTAAGTAACATCTGAGAAATAATACATTTTATTTTATTTTGGTTTTTAAAAACAGAGTTTCTCTGTGTAGTCCTGGCTGTCCTGGAACTCAGGCCTATCTATGCCTCCTAAATGCTGGGATTGAAACTAGAAACTATCAAGTTTGAGGCCAGCCTGGTCTACAAATGGAGTTCCAGGACAGCCAGAGCCGTTACACAGCAAAACCCTGTCTCAAAAACAAAAACAGACTCTATCCTCAAAATAAAAATAATAAATAAAAATTTAATTCATTAAAAACTGAGGAGGCAAAGACATCACTGCGCAATTAAGAGCAAGTTAAGGAGCCAGGCACGGTGGCACATGCCTTTAATCTGAGCACTCAGGAAACAGAAGTGAGCAGATCTGAGTTCTAGGCCAGCCTGGTTTACAAAGTTCCAACACAACCAGGGCTGTTACACAGAGAAAACCTGTCTCCAAAATCCAAAAATAAGGGGGGGGGGGGGGAACATGTGAGCGAACAAGCGAGAGAGCATGCAGAGGAGCTGAAGAGATAGATGACTAAGCAATTAAACACATGTACTGCTACTCTTTTAGAGAACCAGACTTGGTTCCTAGCATCCATACAGGACGCTCACAATTGGCTGTACCTCTTGCTTCAGGAGAAGCCAATGTTTCTGCCCTACACAGGAATTGGCACACATACACACAAACACATACACATGTACAAGATTAAAAATTAAGATAATAAAAACAAATGCACACTTCTAATCACACCTGGCTAGATCACTTTTCTAACATGGTACAAATGAACCTAGAACACAATACAGTTTTTTTTTTTTTTTTTGAGATGGGTCTGGACTGTGCAGTAGTCCAGGCTGAGCTGCAATTCTACATAGACCAAGCTGGTCTCAAATTTACAGAGATCCTCTTGCCTCTGCCTTCTGAGGGCTAGAATCAAAAGAATTCAAAATTTGCTTAAAATAATGGGTTTTCTTTTTCAGCATTTACACTTACTCAGTTTTGGTTGATCCTGTCCTGCTCCTTCCCCCATTTTTCTTTTCCCCTTTCTCAATTGTACCCTCTGCTTCCAGTATTCCCTTCTCATCATTCCATTAGTATACTTTACGTAACATGTGTCAGTCACAGTCTACAAATAGACCTGGTTAGTACTTAGTTTCCACAACCATGAATGATGTATTGTAAAATTTGCAAATAAAGGGGGCTGGAGAGAGATGGCTCAGAGGTTAAAAGCACTGATTGTTGTTCCAGAGGTCCTGAGTTCAATTTCCAGCAACCACATGGTGGCCCACAACCATCTATGATGAAGTGTGGTGCCCTCTTTTAGTGTGTGTATTATAATAAATATATTTTTTTTAAAGTTAGCGATATCCAGACCCACTTGAAGTTCCTTAGGCAAACCAGAATGTACCAATGTCCCCCCTTCTTATAGGGAATCTCTAATGCTGCTACAAAATCTTTAGCACCTTTAACTCATTAAGCTAGAATACTTAATTTCACATTAAGAAAACAAACCAAATAACAGGTAGATATCAACAAAAAGATGACAGCTAAAGAATTAGAATAAGCTAGAGATGCAAATATTTTGAAAAGTCAGTAAGAACATTTTTTCTAATTGAGTAGATATTACACAGTGCACTAAGACCTTCCCCCATATCAGTACTGACTGGTTTTATATATTTATTTTATTTAACATTGCATTCTGTAGAATATCACTATACCAGTATAATTACAATACTAAATTTAAGAAGGTCTATAAATCTATAAAGGAGCTATTTAAATTCCCAGGATAGAGTTTGGGTAAGAAAGCAGAGTATCTAATTCAAAAAGTCAAAAGCACAATGAAGATGCCAAAGAAGAATTAAGATTATGCAAACTTACAAGAGTCATAAGGCACATGCCAGTACTGACGTCCCACATCTTAATAGTTTTGTCTCTGGAACCAGATAGCAAGAAGGGTCCAGGCTTGCCACTTTTTTTAGTCTACAAAAAATATAAAAATTATTTTTTCTACAGAAAAAATAAGGACTTAAAATAACTTCTATTATGTAATGACATTTATTCCAAATCTTGCAAAAAGGCTGTTTGCATCTATTTAAATACACAACTGTTTTGACACTAGACCTAGCCTACAAAGAAAAATAGGTAGTAACAACAACAATAATAAATATTCTGTCCAAGACTTCTGCAATCAGGATTAGGTATATCTAGCTAAGTGACAGAGCACTCACTAATGAAGGCCCTGAGTTTCAGGCTTGGTATCAAAAAGGATTTTTAAACTAATCATATACACACACAGAAACAGTTAGCATCAAATTTATTATATATTGTATGTATCAACCACCAGATGATAGAATAAAGAATTTTATTTAGGGCTGGAGAGATGGCTCAGCGGTTAAGAGCACCGTCTGCTCTTCCAGAGGACCTGGGTTCGATTCCCAGCACCCACATGGCAGCTAACAACTGTCTGTAGTTCCAGTTCCAGGCAAACACCAAAGCAAATAAATAAATAAATAAAGTTTTTTGTTTTTTTTTTTAAAAAAAGAATTTTATTTAAAATTTGTAGTCCAAATGAAAAGATGACAAATAGATTAATTTAGAGGTGGATGTGGCAATACATTCCTTTGATTCCACTCAAAGAGGTAGAGGTAGCCAGATTTCTGCAAATTCAAGGTCAGCCTGATCTACAAAGTCAGTACAAAATAGCCAGGGCTACATAGAAAGACCCTGTCTGGGGAAAAAACAAAAATCAATTAAAAAAAAAAAAAAAAAAGGATTCATTTAGAGGTTTTTTAAGATAGAGTTTTTGTTGGCTGCTTTAAAAATTTTCTTCTTTTTAAGTTGGAGGAACTGTTATTATTTTTTTTTTCTTTGCTTTGTTTTTGAGACAGGGTCTTATTCTACATCATGGATTCCAGGAATAAAACGGGTCACTATGTTTGATGCCCAGTGTCTTTACCTACTGAACTATCTTACTGGCCCAATAATAGCTGATTTAAAAATATAAGCACCACTGACAACTGGAAAGAGAAAAGGCTCAAAATTCAGAATTCTAGGCTATAAAGTCTTAGGTACATTAACGGACCTCAGACTGAGAATCAGAAAAGTTACCTAAGGCCCTGTCCCATGGCACAGTAAGAAAATCAAACAATGACATGCAAATCACACAGTACCTCAGATCCTGTTGCTTCAGAGATGGAAGAATATGAACTTTCTGGAGCCCACGAGATGCATTCTACCACATGTTCATGTTCTCGGAGTTCAGCCTTGCATTCCTTTGTTGCTACAACCCATACACGCACAGTCTGGTCATTGGAACAGCTGGCTATCAGAGTGCCATCTTGATTTGGCCGCACCATACGTACCCATTCTCTGTGTCCTGTGAATGTCTTCACACAGTAGCTGGTAATGGAAGTAATAATGTACATTGTGAATAAATGGTAACCATTAGGAAACTTTCAGAGTGATACAAAATTAGTTACAAATCAGAAGAAAGACAACAGCATTAAAGAAATTATAGCATGTCAACAAAATAAATGTAAAATTTTAGTTACTAAAAGATGGGCGCCAGCCAGAAGCTAAAAATAGGCTGACAGGAAATACCAAAAATTAATGAAACATAAAATTTAGGTAAAAAATATAAAAGAAATACTAATTTTCAAAATTAAGCATAAACAATAACACTTAAAACCTCCAAGTTTAGGGTTTAAAGTCTAAGGTATATTCAAAGGCGTATCAGCATAAACATTATTTAAATTCTATTTAAACACAGAGAGATTACCAGAAAGAAAAAAACAAACAACAAAAACCAAACAAAGCAAAAAACAAAAAAATAGGAAATTGACATCACACAGAACTGACTTTCAAAATTCTTTCTTACGGTACATGTGTGTTTCTTTTAGAGAGAAAGTTGTTTTTGAGATATATATTTATAAATTATTAATTTGGTGCTGGGGAGAAAAGCTACGACCTTGTGCTTGTTAAGCAAGCATTCTGTAACTATGCTACATATTCAGTCTTCAAATATATCTAAGTCATGGTGATCATTCCAGGGTAAAGATGAATTTACTAAGCACTTAAAAAAAACAATTGTTTTGTTTTTGAAATTCTTTGGCCGATGCTTTCCAACTATATCTACTTACCCAGTTTGCACTTCCCACATTTTTATAGTTTTATCCCTTGAGGCAGACACTATATGATCTCCATTAGGCATGATGGCTACTGAAGAGACATTGTGGTCATGGCCTAAAACACATAATAAAGCACAGTATTTAATAGTCTACTTAGGGTTTTTACTATGTTACTTAAAAAGACCACAGAAAATACCTTTACACTGAGCTTTATATAAACTGGACAGGACTATAAAAAAGTAGTAAGGGAAAAAGGGTAAAAAGAGCAGAATTTGATCTGCTATTTAATAGTAATTGAAATTTATGAACTCATAAACACTGTCCACATTCCAAATTAGCTATGCTTTCTGGAAAAAGCTCAAGGCATATATTATTTTTCAGCAAACTTTCCTGACTTTTTAAAAGATATGCTCTCATCACAAAGCCTAGTTCTGCTATAGTCCTTAAAACCTGGGATCATAGGTATGTGCCATCATGGAGCCTAGCAAAACCGTTTTTGAGACAGTATCTCTCTCATGTATGCCATGTTGACCTCAATCTTTCCATGTAACCAAGGAAACCCTAAACTTTTTGATCCTTCATTTCTACTTCTTGAGCAATAAAATTATAGGGTATTACTACCAACCAGGATTGAAATAAGGGCTTTGTGCAAGCACAAACTCTTTAAGAAATGGCAGTAGGATACTGGCAACATACAGAATATTAAATAACATATTTCCAAAAGAATCTGCCAAAACTTTACTAGAATTGACTGATGTATTTAAATGGAAAAATACCACCACAAACTTCAATCATATACTCCATATAATAAGCCTGTGTACTAAATACCACCAGCTAATCTTGTTTTGTTTTGCTTTCTGGAACTGAGTTGGGCTACAGCTTGCTTTGTAGTGAAGGCCAGCCTTAAACTAGGGATCCTCCCACCTTGGCCTCCTGCCTGCTGGAATTATGCACAGGTACCAACACACCTGGCTTATTTTTAAATCACTAATACAGCATTTGTTCTAACATACATCTAAACAACCATTTTCCTTATCTTTAAAGAAAACAGCCAAGCCAGGCAGTGGAGGCACTCTGGAGGCAGGTAGATCTCTGAATTTAAGGCTAGCTTGGGATAGCCAGGGCTACACAGAGAGACCCTGTCTGGGGAGGTGGGGTGATGGTGGTGCACTTTTGATCTCTGTACTTGAGGTAGGTAGAAGCAAGCAGGTATCTGAATTCAGGCCAGTCAAGGCTACATTGTGAGATTCTGTACCAGAAACCTAAAAATGATAAAGGTTAGTATCTTTTATATACCCAGATAATCTAAGACTCATTTTATCTTTATAATTCTATTACATAAGTATCACCCCCTTTATTTTCCAGATGAAATAATCTATAAACAATAAAAGGTACCACAGCAGGGGATTGTGGCTTCCAGCTTCAACACTAGAAGAAACAACAACCTCAGTAAATTTATTGTCCTTTCTTGTTGGACTAATCTGACCTGGTAGTTTTCTTACCCAAATATACTTGTGAATATAAATTAGTATTTCATGTAAACCTTAAGACCTTCTAACAAGAAGATCTCTATCACCAAAGTCTGTTCCTCAAATGTGTACATCAATGAAGACACTAGAAGTTAAATGTAGGTTACCTATATGTGGTTAGCAAATTATTTATTAAAGTACCATCCTCTGGGCTGGAGAGATGGCTCAGCGGTTAAGAGCACTGACTGCTCTTCCAGAGGACCGGGGTTCAATTCCCAGCACTCACATTGGCAGCTCACAACTGTCTATAGTTCCAGTTCCCAGTTCCAGGCAAAACATCAAGGCAAATAAATAAACTAAAGCTTAAAATAAATAAATAAATAAAGTACCATCCTCAATCCCTTACCATGCATGGTTCTGATGCATTCAAAGCCCTGAAAATCCCATAGTTTAATCGTCATGTCTGCAGAACAGGAAGCCAGAAGCTTGCCACTGTGGTCAAAGGAAATGTCCTGTACAGAGTCTGTGTGTCCTTTGAGAGTTCGTTCAAAATCTCCAGTCTCATAGTCCCACACCTGTTAAGAATAGAAAAATGGTCTCAGTGTCACATTTGTTAAGAATTTACCACTTAATATGGTAATGAGAAGGCACAGAAAGTCAAAGCACACTAGTCTGATAGTAAGTACTAGATATAAATAAATAAATAAGAAACTTCAAGTACAAAGAAGATGTGTTAGGGGCAATGACAGGTACATATAGAACAGTGAACTGATTTAAGTTCTCAATTCTACTAGAGCAGCACAGTGCAGATATTTAAGATACTAGGAAAAATCTTATAAAATACAAAGTATTCCTGAAACAAATGCTCGTGACTAGCAAACACATTTAATTGTCTCACTTCAAAAGGACATTTTTTTTCTAAAACAGAATTATCAGTTACCAAGAATCAATATTACAAAGAGTTATCACTCAAGAACATCCTCAATCTTTGTTCGGATAGCCAAATTATAGTCTGCTTGAAATTCATTTTTAAAAATACTGATTATAGCACTTGCTTTGCATGCAACACACCCTAGGTTCAATTTAATCTCCAAAACTCAAAAATATCAAAACCAAAAAATTAAAAATCCAAACAAGGGGGCTGGAGAGATGGCTCAGAGGTTAAAAGCACTGGCTGCTCTTTCAGAGGTCCTGAGTTCAATCCCCAACACCCATATGGTGGCTCACAACCATCTATGATGACATCTAGTACCCTCTTCTGTATACTGTGTATGTAATAAATAAATAAATCCTTAAAAAAAAAAAAAAAGAAAAGTGTCACATGGTGGCTCAAAACCATCTATAATGAAATCCAGTACTCTCTTCTGGTCTACACTGCAGATGTACACACAGGCAGACACTGTATACATATAAATAAAAATTTAAAAATCCAAATAAAAACACTCAAAAATGAAAATAACAAAAGAAAACAAAAAATCAAACACTGATTCCATGCTCTAAAATCAAATAGTTTTGTCTAATCTACCCACAGTGAGTACTACTTTAAATGTAATGGGGTGTATGGGTAAATTTGAAAAAAAAATGGGTATATTTAAAAAAATTTTCTAGCCAATATATTAAAAAATAATTTATGAGTGTTTTACCGGCACTTTTTAGAAAAGATTTATTTATTATGCATACAGTATACAAAAGAGGGTACCAGATATCATTACAGATGGTTGTGAGCCACCATGTGGTTGCTGAGAATTGAACTCAGGTCCTCTGGAAGAACAGTCAGTGCTCTTAACCTCCGAGCCATCTCTCCAGCCTCCTTGCCTGCATACTATGTATGTATACCACACTCATGCCTGGTGCCCTCTGAGGCTACAAGAGTACAATGGATCCCCTTGTACTAGAATACAGATGATTCTGAGCCAACATATGGGTCCTGGAAACTAAACCTTGGACCTCTACAAGAGCAGAAAGTGCTTTTAATTGCTGAGCCATTTTTCCAGCTCATATTTTAAAAATTTAAACAGTCAACCTGAGAGAATTAATAAACAAATACAAAACCTATCTATATTTATAAGAATGTAACCAGTCAGATTTTGTTTGTTTTTGTCTTTTGAGACAGGGTTTCTCTGTCACACAGTCCTGGCACTCACTCTGTAGACCAGGCCTGCTTCCAACTCACTGAGATCCTTCTGCTTCCATCTCCCAAGCACTGAGATTAAAAATGTGCACCATCACCGCCCAGCCCAGATTTTTTTTGTTTTAAAAAGCAGTTTTCCTAAGTAGCCTAAGCTATCATGTTTTCACAAATCATCTGCTTTGCTCTCTGGAGTGCTGGGAACATTCAAGCACTTCCACATGAAAGAGGTCACTGTGTGTTTCACTCTGTGCTTGCCTAGCTGGAATCCTTCCTAAGTGTATGGGTAGTAGGGGGATTTTTGAGACAGCCTTTCAGGTAGTCTAACCTGACCTCAAAACTTGAATTCTTGATCCTATGAATCCCAAGCAAGTGCCAGGATTACAAACATGTGCTACCACCCCCAAAACTATACATTTTTTTTAATTTTTAGAGATTTAAACATCTGTTTGTTTTTGTGTTTGTGTGCAGAGATCAAAAGCCCTGGTTGTTCTGGAACTCTCTTTGTAGACTAGGCTGCTGGCTTCACCTTCCCAAGTACTGGGATTAAGAATGCATACTACTCTATCACTTTTTTTTTTTTTTTTTAAAGATTGCCCCATTAAATTAACCAGGCTGGCCCTGTACTTAATCTATAGCCCACACTGGCCTTAAAATTCTCTTGACTCAGCTTCCCAAGCACCTGAATTTCAAGCTAGCACACCACACAGTATGGCTTAAAGCAGTAGTTCTCAACCTTCCTAATGCTCTGACCTTTTAATACAGTTTCTCATGTACCTTGCTGTTACTTCATAATTGCTATAAATCATATGAATCTGATATTCGACCTTCAAAGGGGTTGTGATCCATAGGTTGGTAACCACTGGCTTACTATAATTCTTTCTCTCTCTTTCTCCTTATCTATTTTGTTTTTCAAGACAGGGTTTCTCTGAAGCTTTGGAATCTGTCCTGAAACTCACTCTGTAGAACAGGCTGGCCTCAAACTCATAGAGATTCTCCCAAGAGTTGGATTAAAGGTAAGGACAACCACCGTAACAATTCTTTAAACATACTTTGGGTACCAGGAACACAATGGGCATAGATCTCCCCTCACCCCCCAGACAAAACAGGCAACATAGCCATACAAAAATAAAAGTAAACAACAAATTTGTCTCCTCATTAACTACAAATAAAACTATAATGAACTGCTATCAAGAGAATAAAAGTATACATAACTATTCCAGTAGTGTCAGCACACACCTTTAATCCCAGCACTTGGAGAGAGCTATAAGTTTGAGGCCAGCCTGGTCTATAGAGTGAGCTCCTGGGCAGCCAGGGATAAAGAAACCCTGCTAATGATATGGCATTTCCTTCTGCCCTTAAGTTTTCTAACACACAGAGACTATGTGTATTACAACAGTCTCCCTTATTTATGGATAACACATTTTCAATACTATAGATAAAACCCAAAAACTACAGGGAGCATCAAAACATATATACTAGACTTTTTCCTATACATACATGCTAATGAATTTATATTACAAACTAGACAAGTAAACAATAACTTGTATTAAAATAATCATAATAATACTGTAAATGTGTTCTCTCACAAAATATCCTACTATATTGATATTTTAGACTGTACTTACCCCAGGTACTGAAAATTGCAGAAAATAAATAAAAGGAGGATTTAAAAAATTTTATTATCACATCTTTCTGTTTCTCTTTCTTTTTTCTTTTTTGTTTTTTGTTTTTTTTTTTTAAATTTTATTTTTTTATTTGCCTTGGTGTTTGCCTGGAACTGGAACTACAGACAGTTGTTAGCTGCCATGTGGGTGCTGGGAATCGAACCCGGGTCCTCTGGAAGAGCAGAGGGTGCTCTTAACCGCTGAGTCATCTCTCCAGCCCTCTTTTTTGTTTTCTTGAAGACAGGTTTCATTGTGTAGCCCTGGTTGTCCTGGAAATCACTCTGTAGAACAGGTTGGTCTCGATCTCACAGAGACTCACCTGCCTCTGCCTCCCTAATACTAAGATTAAAGGTGTGTACCACTCCAACCCCTCATACCCCAGCTATCTTTCTGCTTCTTATTCCACGTCACTAAACATTTAAACCAGGGCTGAACATGATGACAAATGCCTTTATTCCCAGCAGAGACAGAAGTAGGCAGACCTCTATGAGTTACAGAGAGCCAGGGCCATATGATGACGCATTGTGTGTGTGGGGGGGAGCAAAGAAACTAGAGGCTGATATTCAGATATTCAGAAGAAGGTAAAAGCATTTGTCATGAAGCCTGATGAGTTCAATTCTGAAACCTACATGGTCAAAGGACAACTTGTCCTTTGAGCTCTACATACATATCATAGCATACATGCATATCCACATAAACATATATACACTATAAAACCCAAGACTGATCCTTCCTAAGAAAAGAAAAAAAAAAAGAGAAGTATAAAAATTTGAAATCTTTCATGCAGTTTGTTAAATTACTGCTTAAAATGTAGTAAGAATGCATACTTCCATCATCAATAGAAATTTTCGTTTAAAAGGTAAAAATAAGAGCTGATGAGATGGCTCAGTGGGTAAAGAAAATTGCTGAAAAACCTGGCTGAATTCAATCCTCAAAATCCACATAAAAATGGATAGAGAGCTGGGTGGTTATACTCACACATTTCCTAGCACTCGAAAGGCAGAGGCAAAAGCATCTCTTGAGTTGGAAACCAGCCTAGTCTACACAGTAATTTCCAGGAGAGCCAGAGCTATACAAAAAAAAAAAAAAAAACAAAACCCATCTCAAGAAACCAATTGGATGGAGAAAAAACTGACTTCTGTTACGTAACTACTGTGGTACACACAACCCTCACACACAAATACACAATAAATAAATCCCTGACTGTTTGATAAAACACATGTAATTTCAATATACATATTCTTACATTAGTATGAGGTGAAAATTACTCAGATTACTTTTAACTTTGTTTACCCATAGTCCTCAGCTCCACCTACGTTCTGAATTCTGAGACTACAGATAGGCAATACCACCCTAGCAAGGCCCTCTGGATTTGATCCCCAGCCCAATCTCCTCCTTCAAAACTACTACTATAAACTGCTCTGAATACTTATTGATTCATTTTCCTCAATTATTGTAGCTCAATGTTGATGGTATTATAACTGAAAGACTTTAAAGGTAAAAAGTGGAAGAGAAGCTGGAGTTATGACTCAGTGGTTAAGAACACTTGCATTCAGTTCCCAGCATTCCATGAAGAGTGGCTCACAACTTCCTGCAACTCAGTTGCAGCAGACCCAATACCCTCAACTGAGATCCATATGCATCTTGCACACACATATACATGTTTGTTTTTTTTTTTTAAATTTGTGTGAGTGTCTCTGTGGGCATGTGCCCCCACTTTTAACTAATGAGCCAATAGGATCATCACATTGACACTGTATAACACACGAGGCATGATGGTGCAAAGCTTTAATTCCAGCATTCAAAAGGCAGAGGCAAGTTGATTCCTTAATTTTGAAGCCACTGGTCTACATAGTGAGTTTCAGGACAACTAGGGTTATATAGTCAAACCCTGCCTTAAAGTTAATTAATTAATTAAAAAATATGTTGGGGCTGGAGAGATGGCTCAGTGGTTGAGAGCACTGACTGCTCTTCCAGAGGACCTGAGTTCAATTCCCAGCACCCACATGGCAGCTCACAACTGTCTGTAGTTCCAGGTAAATAAATAAAAATACATAGAAAAATTTGTTTAAAAAAATAAATAAAAATTGGGGCTGGAGAGATGGCTCAGCGGTTAAGAGCACTGATTGTTTTTCTGGAGGACCTGAGTTCAATTCCCAGCATCCACATGGCAGCTAAGAACTGTCTGTAATTCCAAGATCTGACACCCTTACACAGTTACACATGCAGGCAAAACACCAATTCACATAAAATAAAAAATAAATATTAAAAATAAACAAGTTTAAGACTCTTATAATAAATAAATAAATATTTAAAAAATATGTTAAGCATCAATTTGAAAAATTTGTAAAACACAGTAACCCTTAAGTCAGGCCTGCATCTGAGGCAGGACTGCTGTTGCTATAAGATATATACAATGACATTTTCTTAATGCTTTACAAGTAGAACTTAATATTGGTTCTTCATATAAAGTAAGACCTGGAACAAATAAACTCATCTATATTTTATCTTTTCTACCTTTTTATGGCTTATACAACTGTCATTATGTTAGGGGCAGATTAAAGAAAATTGTACATTACCTTAGACTATTGTTCTTTGGAAGAATGGCCTTGCAAACTAGTATTTTCTTATTATCTACTTAAAAATAAGAACCAGGGGCTGGAGAGATGGCTCAGCGGTTAAGAGCACCGTCTGCTCTTCCAGAGGACCTGGGTTCGATTCCCAGCACCCACATGGCAGCTAACAACTGTCTGTAGTTCCAGTTCCAGGCAAACACCAAGACAAATAAGCAAATAAATAAATAAAGTTTAAAAAAAAAAAAAATAAGAACCAAATTTCTCATTCTCTAAGAACAGAAACTATTCAAGGAAAAAATGACCTACTGTCACACTAAATTAAAGCACCTCAAATTTTCCCAATCCATCAGTTACTTATTGGTAGCATACCTTCTCTAGAGTTATAATAAAGTTTAAAGTCTGCCTTTAAGGCTTAGAATCAAATCACGTATGCAGCTTCAAAAAGGCAACTGCCACCAAACCATGTCGTAGAAGGGAGAAACAACAGCCATAATTTGTTCTTTGGCAATCACATGCCATGGATACAGGAGCTCACAAAATAAATGAACAACATAGATAAACTCAGAGCTCCCCTCTGCTTAGGTTCTTGTTTTCAAAATCTTTTTTTTTTTCCCCCACCTAATTACATCATGTCTGTCTTTAAGCAAAACCTGCCTTACCTGGGTAAGGTGATTCCTGACTTTGATCACAGCATTTAGGAGGCAGAGACAGGAGGATTTCTGTGAGCTTAAGGCCAGCCTGATACCTGAGACTGCACAGAAAGACTCTGTCTCTCAAAAACAAAAAAAAAAAAAAAAAAAAGAGGAACAAACAAAACAAACTTGCCTTAATTGTAGCATCTTCTGAAGCAGAGACCATAACACTGAACACAGGATGAAAAATAACTCGAGTGACTGGACTCCTATGACCACTCAATGCATATTTCTCTGGTGGACGGGGAATCCATTCTTTTGGGTCTCGCTTCTGACCAAGAGGACCGCCCGACGTAAATTCTTCTTTTGCTTCATTTAGTTTTGATTCTAATTCCATAACCTTGAGGAGGCAACATGAAGTTAAATAAAGATTCATTTTATAACATATTTGGGTTTTTCTGTTTGTTTGTATGTATGTATTTTTGCTTTTAGGTAGACTCTCACTATAAAGCTTAGGGTAGCCTAGAATCTTCTTGTCTCTGCTCCCAAGTGCTGGAGTTACTACTATGCCCAGGCTGAACTATTTCACTCAAAGACAAAATTTCCCTTACATTTACTAACAAAGAAGATTAACATATTTGTCTTGCTCACTTTTTTTTTTTTAATTTATTTATTATTTATTTGCTTTGGTGTTTTGCCTGGAACTGGAACTACAGACAGTTGTTAGCTGCCATGTGGGTGCTGGGAATCGAACCCGGGTCCTCTGGAAGAGCAGACGGTGCTCTTAACGGCTGAGCCATCTCTCCAGCCCGCCTTGCTCACTTTATATCTACCATTTTTATTGTTTTTTTTTCCCTACATCACAATTTATTACTTATGTTAAAGGCAGTAATATTCACAATAAAAGCTAATATGTACTGAACACCTATTAGGCACTAATATTTGTCTATGAACTTATTATAGGTGGGCTTATATTAAAACAATGTTATCTGGGGGCTGGAGAGATGGCTCAGCGGTTAAGAGCACCGTTTGCTCTTCCAGAGGACCCGGGTTCGATTCCCAGAACCCACATGGCAGCTAACAACTGTCTGTAGTTCCAGTTCCAGGCAAACACCAAGGCAAATAAATAAATAAAGTTTAAAAAACAAAAACAAAAAACCAATGTTATCTATTTCAACTTTTCATGTGAAGAATATGTATTTTAGAAATGAAAATAGTAGGGGCTGGAGAGATGGCTCAGCAGTTAAGAGCACCGTCTGCTCTTCCAGAGGACCAGGGTTCGATTCCCAGCACTCACATGGCAGCTAACAGCTGTCTGTAGTTCCAGTTCCAGGCAAACACCAAGGCAATTAAATAAATAAAGTTTAAAAAAAAAAAAAAAAAGAAATGAAATAGTATGTTATTTTCATCTTTCAGGTATTAAAAAAAAAGTTCAGAGACAAGAATGGCTCACGTTGAGACCACATTTAGTAGTACTCTTTTCCCAGTTCCAAGTAGTTGTGTCCTTCTAAGGCACAAGTGACTCCTTAAGCATCAATTTCTCATTCAGAACAATGCAGATTCAACCAAGGCACCACTTGGCTGTATGAGCTACTGTGCATCAGTAATAACCATAAAATCAAAGTTTTCATGAAGCAAAGGAAATGTATTTTTAAGCTCAGGTGAGTATCAGCAGACGAATAATTTATAGTAATGTTTTCATAAAATTTATAAGAGCATATTGACCACAACAGTCTAAAGAAGACTTAGTTACCTTTTTTTGTAATCTAATAACAGATGTCCATTTTTTTTCCAAAAGACCGGCATACTTTTTATCTAATTCTTCATTCTAAAGGAGACAAAGAAAGATCCTTTAAAAACTGGCTTAGCCATGACATCTTTAAGCCTAAACATTAAATATTTGATTACACAAAAAGGCAGAAAAATTAAGTTCAGTGCTAAGTAGATCACACAAAAAAGGAGAAGCAAGATTTGAATAGCTGAGTTGACCTAACTACTGTAAAATTAAGTAAAACTCATCCATTAACTATACTATAAATAATTAGAAAACTGTATCAAAAGTCAAGCATACCATATCTAATTCAGCTTCCTTTTTAAAAACGGAATATGCTTCTTCATAGCCATTTGAACGAAGATAATCTGCTATAGCTCGATTTCTGAAAGAAAACAAATTCAAATGAGCCCCTAAAAATACCTCTTTTCTATTTGAGGAAATAACTTATTAAATTAAAATTCTTGGGGTTTTTTGCTTTGTTTTTCCTTTTTTTTTTTAAAAAAAAAAAAACAAAACTTTATTTATTTATTTGCCTTGGTGTTTGCCTAGAACTGGAACTACAGACAGTTGTTAGCTGCCATGTGGGTGCTGGGAATCGAACCCGGGTCCTCTGGAAGAGCAGATGGTGCTCTTAACCGCTGAGCCATCTCTCCAGTCCCTGTTTTTCCTTTTTCAAGGCAGAGTTTTTGCCCTGGCTGTCCAGGAACTCATTATGGAGAACAGGCCAGCATAGAAATCACAAAGATCCACTTACTTGCTTCTGCTTTTCTCAAGTGCTGAGTTAAAATCATGTGCCACCACCACCACCTGGATATTAAACTCTATTAAAACGAGTACTTCTGGGGGCTGGAGAGATGGCTCAGCAGAGGACTGGGATTCATTTCCCCAGCACCCATATGGCAGCTCACAGCTATCTGTAGTTCCAGTTCTAGGCAAACACCAAGGCAAATAAATAAAAATAAAATAAAATAAAATAAAAGAGTACTTCCTTTCAAATTATACAAATCTTTCTGGGGGAAAAATGAACATAACTCCAAAAGTTCTGAAACATTAGCCACTGTCACAGTTTATCTGTATTATTTTTGAGCATCTTTTTGGTTTTTGATTTCTTTCCCCCTAGAGATGCTAGGGACTTAACTTAGGACATTTGTGCATACTAGGCAAGTGATCTGTTTCTGAGTTATATTCCCAGCCTTTGACATTTCATAAGTTTCTAACTTATTGCTTAGCTTATAAATTGTGAGTACTTCACAGCTAAAAATGTGTTTCTATACCTAGATAATCAACTGTTGAAAGTAATCCTCAGGGAGCTGGAAGATGCTCCTCCAGAGGACCAGGGTTCAATTCCCAGCACCCACATGGCAGCTCACAACTGTCTGTAGTTCCAGGCAAACAACAAGGCAAATAATTAAATAAATAAAAAAAAGTTTTGTTTTGTTTTGTTTTTTTAAAAAAGAAAGTAATCCTCAGTTTTGATAACGTTCAGAGTCACCTCTTACTATCTAATATACATGCTCAAGCACTTAAGATTAGAACTGAGTTTTGCATAGAGTTTCTCTGTCTACTGTCTTTGAACTCACTCTGTAGACCATGCTGTTCTCAAACTCAAGAGATCCACCTGTCTCTGCCTCCCAAGTGCTGGGATTAAAGTTGTGCACTACCATGTCTGATTTAGAAATGTTTTGATAAAACATAGTAAGAATATGGAGAGATGATGGCTCAGTGGTTACAAGTGCTTTGCTGTGCAAGCATGAGGATTAGAGTTCATGTCTCAGCACTCATGTACAGGGCTGAGTGTTCTGTGCAAGTCTATAAGCCTAGCAATATGGTGGGTGCAAACAGTACGCTCTCTGGGGCTTGCTGGCTTTCTAACTAGTCAAAATATTACAGCTCCAGGTTCAGGAAGAGACCCTACTTTCAAAGGGAACAAAAAGTGACAGGGGGACAGGAAAAGTCTTGCTGTCTCTAGCAGACATGCATGCATACACTCTAAACATAAATCTCAAACACAATACACCCCCCACCAGTATTTTAGTATTAGAAACAATTCTAAACCATCACAATGGACTAAAAATGCACAAGCTACAAACAGTATACTATCTATAATTCAAAGGTAGAGAAGTAGCTTGAAATGTCTTTTCATACTTTTCTTTCATTCTGTCCTGACAGAATATAGACAAGTATCCCTGCTCTTCTATTTCAATGTTTCTCAATTACTCTGAACCTTCAGTCACAAAATTATAGAAAAGGTTAATTTACAATTCCCCTATAAAACTTTAAACTAACTTGAATAATTAAAAAGTTAATACCAGCTGGGTGATGCACTCCTTTAATCCCAGCAGTGAGGATGCAGAGGCAAGCAGATCTGTGAATTTGAAGCCACCCTCCCTGGTCTAAAAAGAGCAAAAAGTCACTACCATGAGCCAATCAAAATTTAAATATACACATATAATAATGGTATCATTACATCCTCTACCATTTATTTTTTTCTTTTGTTTATATTCATTTGAAACTGGGTCTTTGTCTTGGCTAGTCTTAACTTACAGGCATCCTCCTGTCTCTGCCCCTGAGCATTGGAATAAAGGCATGTGCAACTATGCCAGGCCCACCCTGCTTTTGTAAAACAGGCTTTTGTGTGTCCCGTGCTGGCCAGGAACTACCTAAGAAGGATGATCTTGAACTTCTGAATTGGCCACCATACCTGGCCAATTCAAGGCATTAGAAATCAAATCTAAGGATTTGTGCATGCTATATCCCCAGCCCTCCCCAACAGGGCCATATCTGCCACTGTTCTCTAATATTTAACCACAGGCAACCACTGCTGTGTTTTCTATGTTCTTCCAAATCTACCTAAAACCTATATTCTAGATTACTGTTTTTTGAGGGGGATGGGGGAAAGGTCAAACTACATAATCCTAGCTGGTCTGAAACCACTTGATGTAAATTCTTTTTTTTTGCTTCATTTAGTTTTAAGTCTGTGAGAAAGACAACACCAAGACAAATTAAGATGCAGTCTATAAAATAGTTGGTATTTTTCCTTTGAAGTAGAATTTCACTGTGAAGCTTAGGATAGCCCAGAAAATGATACTGACTCAGCTCACAGGGTTATTACTATGCTGACACTTAACTATTTCAGTCAAAGACAATTTCCATACATGTATTAACAGACAAAAGTAATAAATTTATCTGATTTTATTACTATTGTCTGTGTATGTGGGGTGAGGGGGTCAGGTCTGGGGGTGAAAAAGGCAGAAGACAGCTTTTGGGTGCTGGTTCTCTCCTTCCACCATGGGTTCAGGGATCTGAACTTTCAACATTGTGGTATAACAGGCACTGAGTCACTAAGCCATCCCTTTTCTTAGCTATGCTACAACATTTTGCTGAGTCTGAAGGAAGGGGGAAGCACACAAGTATGGCAAGTTTCTGGCCTGTTTATTATATTCCGGTCCAACATGATAGGCCCTAAGAAGTATGACAAAGGGTTATAAGATCAGCTTTCACAATTACATGTAATTATACAATATTTAATCCAAAAAGTTCACAATTCAACTACTACTGAGTCTTAAGATGAATACAAGTCATAGAGAGGTTACTATGGAAGGCAAATGGTACTTCAACTTCACTATGGAATATTCTTTTACAGTGTGAATATATGTCATTGTGATTGGCTTAATAAAAAGCTGATTGGCTGGTTAGTAGCTAGGTAGGAAGCATAGGACAGACAACCAAACTAAGGATGCTGGCATGAAGAATGGCAGAGTCAGGAGTTGCCAGGAGATATATAGAGAACAAGACATGCTGGAGGACAGGTATAGTCACAAGCCATGTAGCAATACACAGATTATAAAAATGAGTTAATTAAAATTGTAAGAGCTAGTTAGTAATAACGCCTGAGCTACTGGCTAAGTATTTATAATTAATATTAGGTCTCTGTGTTGGTTATCTGGTTCCACCTACCCCAGGGTCTTGATTCTGACAATGAACCCTGCTTCCACCTGATAACTTCAGTAACATTTATTAAGTATATGTCATCTTGAAATTCTTTTAAATAGTCAAACAGAAAAATATAATCCATTCTTATAACTCAATAATCATCACAGATGCCTAATATAATGCTAAATCTTTATCATCAACTCAAATAATTTAGAAGCAACACAGAAACACACCTTTTGGGTGTATTTTATGTTTTTGAAAAGGTTTAAATGAATAGCAAAGAACTATTCTAAATGTAAGTGGCCACTTTGTGTGCTAATGTCTCAAGACTGCATACCAAGAAAAAGGCTAAGCAACAGCAGCTGATCACACTTCTCTGCTTCCTGACTGCAGGTACAATGTGACCTACCATCTCACGTTGCTGTGATGTATTATGCCTGAAATTGTGAATGTAAATAAACTCTTTCTTTGCTACACTGTTTTTGACAGAAATTTTGTCACAACAACAAGGTAACTAATATACTCTATTAACAATTACTAACACCTGGCATAGTGGTGCATGCCTACGATCCCAGCACTCTTGAGAAGCAATGCCTGTTCTAGGTAACCATCAGCTACATATTGAGTTCTACGCCACCTGGCCTCTAAGATATCCTACTCCAACAAAACAAAAGGTAATTTTTAAAACAGATTTATTGATTATAGTGTTCTGCTGGTATGCCTACAGGGTATGCCCGCAGGCTAAAAGATAAAACCAGATCTCATTATAGGTGGTTGTGAGCCACCATGTGGTTGCTGGGAATTGAATTCTGGACCTCTGAAAGAGCAGCCAGTGCTTTTAACACATTGGGACATCTCCCCAGCCCCAAAAGCTAAAATTTAAATTTTAAAATCTTAAAAGCCTATATATTTGAAACAATCAGAACTTTCAACAAAGTGTTTTATGTTTAGCTTCAATAAATCTAGCCCACAAAACAGCAACTAAAGACAGGAATGCCTATAATCACTAGTATTTTTTAAAAATATTTTTTATTTTTTTTTATGTGAAGTGGTGTTTTGACTTCATGTATAACTGTGTAAGGGTGTCAGATCTTGGAATTACAGACAGTTCTTAGCTGCCATGTGGATGCTGGAAATTGAACTCAGGTCCTCCAGAAGAACAGCGAGTGCTCTTAACCACTGAGCCATCTATCCAGTCCAAACACTAGCACTTAAAACTGTCCTCAAAACCATACAAATAATGAAAAAACTGAAGAGATGGGAATATAGATCAGTGGTAGAATATATGCTTAATATGCACAAATGACCTGGGTTCAGCTCCCATCACCTTAAGGGAAGGCACATATCCATAAATCTCAGCACTCCAGAGGTGAAGCTACAGGCTCCCAAGTTCCAAGTCAGCCTGGGGATGGGCACAATAGTGTTTCTGAGCTACACAGTGAAAACTTACCTTAAACAAACAAACAAAACAAAAAAAGGAGGCTGGAGGATGGTCCAGTTGGTAAAGTGCTTATAATGCAAGTATAAGGACCCAAGTTCAGCAGCAAGGTAAAAAGCTGGGTGTGGTCATGTGTGTCTGAAGCCCTAGATCTGGGGAGAAAAAGATAGTCTCTGGGACAAGTGAGATCCAGATTCAGTTAAAGACCCTGTCTGGTGTTGGAGAGATGGCTCAGAGGTTAAGAGCACAGACTGTTCTTCTAAGATCCTGAGTTCAATTCCCAACAACCACATGGTGGCTCCCAATCATCTGTAATGAGATCTAGTGCCTTCTTCTGGTGTGCAGGTATACATGCAGACAAAACGTTATATACATAATAAGTAAATCTTAAACAAAACAAAACCAGTCTCACAAAACAGGTGGAGATGGTACAGTGAGTAAGAACACCAGCTGAGTCAGAAACGGTGAGTTTGTTTCATGTGCAGTAAGAGACTCTACCTTAAAGTAGTAGGGTAGAGGCTGATAGAGGAAAACACCTGACATCCTCTGTGAAGATGGATGCTGCAAAATACATCCACACAATAAAAAAACAAGAAAAAGGTGGAAAGTGATTAAGGAAGACACCCAACAAATCATGCTCTGCCCTCCATATATGCAATAAAAAATAAATTTAAAAAAATGGTAAAATGGGGGGGAGGCAGCTAGAAAGATAGCTTCACGGTCAGAGAACTGGCTGCTTCTGTAGAGGGCCAAGTCAGATTCTCAACAACTACATGATGGCTCTCAATCATCTGTAACTGCAGTCCCCTACAAGTACATGGTACATAGATATACATGCAGGCAAAGCACCCACACACAGCAAAATATTTTAAATAAAATTTTAAAAAGCAAAGTCAAACCATATTTACAACAAGCATCTTTCTTAAAAATGATTTATTTTATGTATATGAGTCCTCTATATGCATGTATGACTTTACCCCAGAAAAGAACATCAGATTCCACTATAGATGGTTGTGGGCCACCATGTGGTTGCTGAGAATTGAACTCAAGGTTCTTTGGAAGAGCAGCCAGTGCTCTCAACTGCTGAGCCATCTCTCCAGCCTCAACTTTTTAAATACAGGTTCTATATGCTGACAGAGCATGCAGGAGGGTGGTTGGTAGAGGTTCTTTTGCTTCTCAGACAGGGCCTTTCTACATAGCCCTGGCTGTTTGGGAACTCACACTGTAGAATAGGCTATCCTCAAGAGTCAAAGAGATCCACTTGCCTTGGCTCCCTCAGTGTTGGAATTAAATGTTTGTGCTACCAGTATGGCCATCTTCTTTTTTTTTTTCTTCAGTGATAAATAGAAGATTTATTTACGCAAGCATAGAGTCACCCTTGCCAAACTTAATAGGTGATCTTTAAACTTTAATCCAGTTTTCCTTCCTGGATAAGTCTTTCTTTCTGCCCCCATCTGTTTTGAAAATATATCAGAAGATGAGGGGCCCAAATGCCGCCACAGCGCCTAAAAGGGAGTTCTTGGGAGTGGGTCTGAAATTAAGATAAAACATTTGCTGATCTTGCACAGGTCCAACAGATCAAGACAAGATCATCCATGTGTGTTTGGGGTCATTGTACTGAAGCAGATATTTTAAGCCTGGCCCTTACACTTGAGCACTTGACCTGCGCCTTTCAGGTCTCCAGAGACATGTCATACTCAGCTGGGTCAAGGGTACTGAGGAGAGTGTCGAGGGGCGCAGGCTTATACTTGGAAGTCGACATCTTGGCTCCTGGTGCACATCTGTGCCTGCCTGGCCACCTTCTTGAATCCTAATTTTCTTGAGCCTGTTAAGTTTCGTTAACAAGTCTCTAACCACACCTGGCTGACAGAACAGTTTTTATTTTGAATGGTCTTGATTATCGCGGAATAAACCCGCCACTAATTGATATGTTTTAAATAAGATTTATTTTGTTAGAATCACGAGCAAAAGAAAGTTTTAGCAACACGCCCAGCCACTGCCGTACGGAGCCGCCACGCGCTGGGGCCGGAAGGACCGCCTCTCCTTACGCCGCTGCGCGCGCTGGGCTGAAAGCAACCATACAGTCCGGGATTCCCGCTACATCTCCCCATTTTGTCTAAATAGGAAGGTTTTAAACTAGGTATAAAGCTATATATTATAGGGATTATCATAAGACAGTGTGTGGGAAAGAGGAAGGAACTAACATAAGTGAGGTCAAACTATTGCTAGCAAACAACTATAAAGTGTAATTTAATATCTAAAATGTTGATATAAAAAAAATGTATAGGGATTGTTTTAAGGCTGTTTATCTTAAATAATAGAGTTTTAAGACTTGAGTGTCTTTGTTGGAATGTGAAGTAGTAACAACCTCAACTATTTAATTTTTAACACCGTCAAGACCTGAGAAGGAAAATATATACTTAAAGTTGGAAGCATGAAGTAACTTTTAGAATATAGGAGAAGACAACGACAGTTAACTACTTGGACAGTCATTTACTACTTTTTTGTGTAACGGGAGCATTTATTTTTGTGGCTATTGGCCTATGATATTTGACAAGTCTCTATAGAAGCAGGGTATTTTTGGTAGGACTGTCTTATCTTGGCTAGGCAGGCTTTGGCAGTTTTTATTTTTTTATTTTGTAGGTCTATTTTGGACAGTGAGTACGCTGACAGCAGAGGGCGCAAGTGTAGTCTTTTGTTTTTCAGGCCATTATTTGCCAAATTAAACAATCTTTTTGTAAGATGTCTGATTTAGATGTAATGAGGACTTATGGTCAGCAGGTGTTGTAGTGTAGCAGCAATGGTGTTTGAACTGGGGTGGTGAGTAAGCCCAGAGGTTTTTTGTTAAATGTCTTTATAGTTGGGCGCCAAATATCACAAAATAAACCCGCCACTAATTAATATGTTTTAAATAAGATTTATTTTGTTAAAATCACTAAGAAAAAAAAAAGTTTTAACAACACACCCAGCCACTGCCGTACAGAGCCGCCGCGCGCTGGGCCAAAAAGACCGCCTCTCCTTACGCAGCTGCGCGCTAGGCTAAAAACAACCGTACAGTCCAAAATTCCCACTACACTTGATAGTCTATCATCTATGATACTATTTAAAACCAACATGCATTTTAAGACTTATCACTGGTTAAGCTAAAACATATGGTTGTTTTTCAGTGTTTCCTGAAAAAGGCACAATAAATGGACTTTGATTTCTAACGTCAACAATTCTGTGTGTGCATGTACATATGAAAAACACAGGACTGGGCTGGAGAGATGGCTCAGAGGTAAAAGCACTGACTATTCTTCCTGAGGTCCTGAGTTCAATTCCCAGCAACCACATGGTGGCTCACAACCATCTATAATGACATCTGGTACCTTCTTCTCTACACTGTATACATAATAAATAAATCTTTAAAAAAAAAGAAAAAGAAAGAAAGAAAAACACAGGACTTACATGGAGTGTTCTCTCTCAGGTGTTGTTCACTGTTCTTTTTGAAATAGCCTCTCTCAATGAACTACAACTCTTCGAAAGGCCAAGCTACCTCACTAGCACCAGGACAATTTCAAGTCACGAAGTCTATTCAGATTTTTTTTTTTTTTTTTTTTTTTTTTTTTTAAAAAAAAGCTTGCCCCCGGGGCTGGAGAGATGGCTCAGAGGTTAAGAGCACTGACTGTTCTTCCAGAGGACCTGAGTTCAATTCCCAGCAAAACCACATGGTGGCTCACAACCATCTATGATGAGGTCTGGCACCCTCTTCTGTAAAACTGTATGCATAATAAATAAATAAAATCTTTAAAAAAAAAAAAAAAAAAAAAAGCTTGCCCCCATAAATTTTTTTTTTTAAGTTTATTATGTATACAGTTTACAGAAGAGAATACCAGATGTCATCATAGATGATTGTGAGCCACCATATGTTTGCTGGGAATTGAACTTAGGACCTCTGGAAGAACAGTCAGTGCTCTCAACCCCCAAGCCATCTCTCCAGTCCTCAGACTTGTTTTTTAAAATGTATGTATACGGGTGTTTTGCCTGCACATATATTTATTCATCACGATGTGCCTGTGGCCTAGAGATCAAGGGGGCATCAAATCCCATGGCACTGAAATTACAGTCAATTATGCAGCACTGGAAGATCTTGAACTCACAGTAATCTGCCTGCTGCCGCCTCCCGGGGGTGTGGCTTTTTTAAAAATATGAATTCAGCCAGCTGTGGTACACATTTTTAATCCCAGCACTTGGGAGGATCTTGTGAGTTCCAGGACAGCTAGAGCTACCTAATAGCCCATCTCAGAAGAATTAAAAAACAAAAGAATTGATTCTGTGGCTCAAATTAGACCACTAACCTTTTTAAAAAAAAAAAAAAAAAAAAAAACAGAATTTCTCTGTGTAACTGCCCTGGAACTCTCTCTGTAGACCAGACTGGCCTCAAACTTCAAATCACAGAGATCCACTGTCTCTGCCTCCCAACTGCTGGGATTAAAGGCATGCACCACTATGTTAACTGTGCTTATTGTTTTACCAAGGATAAGAGAGGGAAAAATATTGTATATAATACAGTATATAATGATGTCTCAAATAATCAAGATATGATGACTTCTATTTAATGAAATATTTTAAATTTCCAAAGGCACAGGCCTTTAATCCCAGCACCTGGGAGGCAGAAGTAGGAGATCTCAGTCTGCTCTACAGAGAAAGTTCCAGGACAGCCAAGATCAGCTAAGACTACAGAGAAAAGCTCTGTTTCAACACATACAATCAAATAATCAATCAATAGAGTGAGTGAGTAAAATCCAGGGCCGAAGAGATGCCTAAGTGGGTAAAAGCACCTGCCACCAAGGCCTATAGCCCAAGTTTTACCTCTGAAACCCTACATCCTACATGCTCTCCTTTGTTCTTGTACACTGTAAAGTGTTTATTAAACACTTGTACTAGTTTAATGAAACATTGATTGGCCAGTAGGCAGGCAGGAAATAGAGGTGAGGCAACTATACTAGGAGAATTCTAGGAAAAAGCAGAGCAGCAAATAGATGTCAGCCAGATGCAGAAGCAGCAAGATGAGAATGCTGCACTGAGAAAAGTACCAAGCCAAGTGGCTAAACATGGATAAGAACTATATGGGCTAATTTAAGCATAAGAGCTAGATAGTAATATACTTGAACTACTGGCCCAGCAATTACTGTAATATTAAGCCTTCAAATCAATTATTTTATAACTGGCTGCAGCTGGGACAAAGAAACTTCCAACTAAGTTGTCTTTGGGCATCTACATGTGTAAATGTGCATACAGACACAGTAATTAAAATGTAGCTAAAATTCTCCCAAAGAATAAAGATTAAATATGGGTTGGCAAGCTGGCTCAGTGGGTAAAGATGTTCTGTCAAACCTGATGACCTTCATCCCTGGATCCCACATAACAAGAGAGAAGAGATGCTATCTCTATATCTGCTTTATGTGTGTGTGTGTGTCTCTCTCACACACACTCATACACAAAATAAATAAATACAATCATGTATACACCTGGTGCCTGAGGAGGATAAAAGTGGGTGTTGGACCTCCTGGAACTGGAATTTAGAACTGCAAGCTGCCATGTGAGTGCTTATCCCGGCTGAAACAAGTGCTCTTAATCACTAAACCATCTCTCGAGTCCCAACACTAGGCTTTTAGTTTGTTTTGTTTGCTTGTTTTTATTTTTAGTTTTATTTGTATGGGTGTTTTGCCTGTAAGTATGTCTATGCTTGTGTGGGGAGTGCTGACAAGTGCCAGAAAAAGGTATTAAATACCGTGGGACTAGAGTTACTAACAGTTGCTAATAATCACGAGTGCTAGGCCAGATATAGTGGTGATTGCCTTTCATTCCAACATTTGGAAGGCAGAGACAGACAGGTTTCTGTGAATTCAAGGTAGGCCTGGAGGAGGGGGGTTGCCTACATAAAAAGTTCCACGTAAGGCAGGACTCCATAATGAAAAATTATATTGATCGGACAGGAAACAAAAATACCAAAGCCATAAAACTAGAATTTACAAACACAATTCTATTTCAGGAAAATAATCTACACAAAAGTAATAATATGAATCAAAATAAATTACAACTGTATTTCAAGTCTAGGTTAGATAAAGAAGAAATTAGAATAGATTATGAATTCTTTCCAGGAAGATAGTTTTAGAGTAGTTCTAGGAACATAATTCTAAAACTAACTGAAAATATTTCAGGATTGATCAAATGAGTCAGTATTGCTGGGCAAGAGTAGGGCACACTTTAGTCCAGCACTTGGGAGGCAGACATAGGCAAAATCTCTGAGTTTGAGTCCAGCTTGGTCTACAGAGCAAGTTTCAAGGCAGCCAGAGTCATTATTACTATTAGGAACTATAGTTACCATAAAAGAAGCTATAACTAAAACATGGAAAATCAGAAACAACCATATACATATAGGAAGGAATTAGAAGTATCATGGTATCCTGATTTGCAAAAGGCATCTGTGTGCTTATACCCATTGGTGGTAATTTACTGGGGTCATTGGCAATATCTCAAGAGTTTTTGTTATGGTCCACATAGTAGGGAGCACATAGATATGCTGCCCACTATCTTTCTTACTCAGATGTAAGAAAAAAATTATATAAAAAAGATTGCTTCATGGTAAAATGACTGATAAAGTGACAAGCATGAAATAGTGACGTCAGGAAAGCATCATACTATAATCACTTCAATAAAGGCTCAAGCAAAGAACCATCAGTGGATATTAAGTCTAAGAGAAAATACCAATGAGAAATAAGAAATATATGCATGGTTTAAAAAAGATGTCCCCATGTCGTATCATTTAAAAAAAAAAAAAAATCCAGACCAAAAAACCAGTCTATTATTAAAAAAAGAAAGAAGGAATGAAAAGGTTGATTCAATAGTTTCAGTGGAGTGTGCTGTTTTTACAAAGGATCTGGATTTTGGTTCACAGAATTCAAGTTGGATGGCTTACATGGTCCCTTTAATTCCAGCTCCAGGAGATCTGATGTCTCTGACATTAAGACACATTTTGGGGACAAAGAGAACGCTGGGAAGAAGAAACAAGAGGCTCAAGATGAAAAAGAGGTAATGCCACATGGCAGAATGTAGATGAACATAAATAATTCAGGTTGTAAGAGTTAGCTAGTAACAATTTTGATTAAGTCTCTGTGCATTTATTTGAGAGTGGCTGCTGAGACAGCAAAGTTCTGCCTACAAATGGCACCCAATGTGGGGCACTTACCTCCACATAAGACCTGAGAAAATGCAAAAGAAGATTTTTTTAAACAAACACTGAGCCAAATGTGGCTTCCTATTCTTTTATCTCTCATGCCGGCCACAGGACAGAGATAAGTCTCCTGGAAGCTGCCAGTACTCATGAGCAAAGTCACATAGCAGGTTCCTGCAATCTCTCACACAGGCCAGAGTACAGAGAGGAACCTCCCAGCTGTTGACTGATGGCTCAAGCTGCCAGCAAAAACTCCACCACCATGAACTTTGCCAGCTCACTGTATGGCAGGTTTGGGGTCTTGCTCATGCAGAGAGAAAGGTTACAGATGCTCAGTAAAGACAGATCCAGATTTAAAACAAGTTACAGTGTGTTTAAAAATGTACAAAGGCTTGTGAGAGAAAAAGGGATATAGTATAGTTTTAAAATAAAAGAGTAAAGTAATAATAATAATAATAAAAAAAGCCATAGACAGGACTGAGGTGTCATATAGGTGCTACAAATTGAACCTGGATCCTCAGTAAGAACGGCCAGTGTTTTTAACCACTGAGCCATGGCTCTAGCTCTCAACTTTTTTTTTTTTTTTTTTTTTTAGTAAAGCTTCCTGCAGTAGCACTTATCTTTCTTGACTATAATGTCTAAGATTTTTTTTAAAAAAAGATAAAACTCAGCTAATGTTACTCATTTTGTTTCAAACTCAAATATGACAAAAAATTAATTCCATGCTAAAAGGAGGCACAATATTGGAGCCAAAATAAATCGTCAGCACTAATATAAAACACACTTGTAAAAACATTTAAAATAGACTTTCCAAAAGTGCATTTTAACACTTTGTCCCAGCCCATCTCCTTCCCTCTCTCCCTCCTTTTTGTGACAAGGGTGTCAGCTAGACCAAGGCTGGCCTTGAACTTCCAAAAAATAGCAGAAGATGGACTTGCCTCTACCCTTTTGTATCATCAATCATGCCTAGTTTATTCTTCTAAGATGTTTCTAAATAGCAGAAAACAAGAAACTTACAGTTCATCTCGTTGTCTCTGGGACAGCACCATTTTGGCTGTAACGTCAAGCTTATTTGATATAGTGGTATGTCCCTCCAAAAAAATCAAAAGTTTTGTGATCCCTGGATATGAATTAAATATGCCACTAAGGGCTTCCACAGAAGAGAAAATAATTCTTTCCTCAAGTGAATCCAATCAGCAACCAGGAAATAGTCAACAAGTAAGGTTCATTCCACCTAAAGAGAAAAGAGAAAGAGAAAAAAATTTATTTCCCTCATTTAAATCTGTATTTCTAAGTTGAGTATAAATTATTATGTAATTATGTTAATATACATATTAAATGGTATGGTCAACCTACTGTTTAAAGAAGAAAAGAAAATCAGTTAATGCCATAATAAATTCCTATCTCAAAAACCATAAATTACTATGTAGACCAGGCATCCTTCTGACCTCACAAGTGTGTTTTAATTTCAGGCCCATGTATGTAACCCCCAAATCCAGCCACATTTTAATGTAGCTAAAAGAATGCAAAACAGTACTTTTGCTGCTGTTTTTGAAATAGAGTCTAACTTGGTGTCCCTGGCTGTCTCAGACTCTTGGCAGTCCTCCTGCCTCAGCTTCTAGTGCTAGGTTTATAGGCATGCACTACCACACCCAGCAACACAATATTGTTTTCAGATTTAACATATTTACCTACTTAACTTCAGTTATTAATATATAGCTACTCTAGAAGAGGAAAATTATTGTTATTTTTTTAAAAGTCAAGGATTCGATATGTAGCCCTACTGCCCTCAAACTTAGCAATCCTACGATGGAGCATAAAATCAGCTCAGGTCTTTTCAGTTTAGCCTAGAATCAAGAGGAACCATAGACATATTTTCCAGAAAAATTACAGAATAGTGAATAGACCTAAAGGAAACATACAATAATGAGATAGCTCAGTGGGGAAAAGATCCTGTGCTGCCAAGCCTGACAACCTAAATCCCCGGGAGCCACATGGTAGAAGGGGAAAATCAAATCCTGCAAGTTTTCTTATATCCAAAGGTGAGTACAAGCACAAGCCCTCAATCAATCAATTTAATTAAAAAATAAAATTAGGTCTGGAGGTTTAACACAATTAAACTGTTTACCTAGCTTGTACAAGGCTCTGGATTCAATAGCCAGACTGAGAGAGAAGAATAGGAAATGAGGGGTATGTATGGCACATGTATGTGCTCAAGTGATAGAGTATATGAGTAAGTATGGCATGTGTGTAGCAGACTGACAATGGTATGGAGTGTCTTATATGTATGAGAGACAGTATGTGAGTATAGAGTGCATGTATTTAAGTGATTGAGTATATAAGTGAATATGGAGTACCTATATGTGAGTATACAAGAAAGTATGGGGTGTTGTGAAAGAGGAATTGACTGCAACAAGGCTGAGAAAAAGCAATTAAGGTAGTAAAAATAAAGGTTTATCACAGAAGTCAAAGAAGCATTTTTGAGAAGAGGCAATTTATAATAACCAAAGTTATCAAATATGAAAGAATAGATTAGATTGGCTTCCTTCAGAATGCAATTCACTAATAACCTTGATGGGAATGGTTTTGGTTAAATGCTAGATAGAAAAATGGCTTAACATACCAGAAACAATATCAATTAATAAATAAATTATTATTACTTTTTGAAACAGAAGGTATCATGGTATAGCCTAGGATGGCCTGGAATTCAAAGAATCTTTCTGCCTCAGCCTACCAGGTAGTGGATTACAGGAATGAATCACCATGCCTGGCTAGAAAACAATGTTTAAATGGGCAAGAATATAGAGTAGAAATGATACCACAAAACAAAACTTTTAACAGATAAATAAGCATTTGTTTGTCTCTACCAGATGAGAACTTAAATAGACAGAAAAAGATAAGATGTACAAATTACACCTATATAAGTGTACCTTACATTAGTGTAGTGAAAGAATACTGAAATATTGTTGCCATAAAATCAATCTGATTAAGTCTATCAGACTCCAATTACCAATTTGCAATAAGAAAAAGGCAAAGGGCACATGAGAACATAAGCAGCAAAATCTAAGCTGTAAAAAGCCTTATGAAAGAGACAGAAAAGGAACCAGTGAGTTCAGAGAAAAGTAGCTGTGTATGATGGCTCCAACCACCGATCATAGAATTCAAGAGGTTAAAACAAGATTACCACTAGCTCAAGTCAAATCCTGGCTAAGTTCAAGGCCAGTCTGGGTGTCTCAGAGTCACTGAGATGTCTCAAAAACAAGTTAACCAGGCCATTTTGGGGCACATCTTTAATCCCAGTACCCTGAAAGGCAGACACAGGTAAATCTCTGTGAGTTCAAAGCCAGCCTGATCTACAAAGTGAGTTCCAGGACAGCAAGAACAGTTACACAGAGAAATTCTGTCTTGAACAAACAAGCAAATTAATAAATCAAATAAGAAAGTGACATTCTGGGGGCTGGAGAGATGGCTCAGTGGTTAAGAGCACCGTCTGCTCTTCCAAAGGACCCGGGTTCGATTCCCAGCACCCACATGGCAGCTAACAACTGTCTGTAGTTCCAGTTCCAGGAAAACACCAAGGCAAATAAATAAATAAAGTTTAAAAAAAAAAAAAAAAAAAGAAAGTGACATTCAACAGCTGCAATTTATGAACCATGCTTAGATATAGATCCAAAGGAACTATAAAGATATGAGCAGAGACTTGAAGAAATCTCAATACTGATTAGACAGCTGATTATTAAAGAATTACATAATTAATTATTCTCTTAGCTTTGTTTATAGTCAGATATTTTCTTTTAAAAGTAGATGTTGGGGCTGCAGATGTAGCTCAGTGATAAATGACTTACTTAACGTGCATGCAAACACACTTCTTACCACCACAAATAAATACATGAAAAAGTGATGGGGGAAAAAAGAAAAGGAATGAGATTTGGGTGCAAAATAATGGTTTACCTTACAAATGATCAAGCTTTAAAATATAATTCCAAAACACAGAACACATTAACATATACTACCAATACATGTACAGGTGTATTCCTAAACCTGCCATTTTATTCAATTACCTTCACACAGACTTGGGACAGATGTAGCACAGTAGAGTGCTTTCCAGGGGGCATGAAGCTCTGAGTTCCTCCCTAACATTGTAAATCTGTAATTTCAGCATTAGATGGGTAAGAAGCAAAAGGATATTCAAGGTCATCTGTAGCTAACAATTCAGTCCAATGCCTATTTAAGATGAGACCCCTTTCAAAACAAAAGACCAAAAAAAAAAAAAAAAAAATCTAAAAAACAGATTTCAATTTTGTTTAAAATACAAACAAAAAAAAACCTATCTATGTCATGAATGTATTATGTAATGAATCAAAAGTTCAGTTTGAGTTAGAAAAGTAAAAACTAGCCAGATGATGGTGGCATATGCCTATAATCCCAACACTCAGCAGGCAGAGGCAGGCAGATCTCTTGAGTTCAAAACCAAACTTCTTCTACAAAGCAAGTTCCAGGACAGTCAAGAATATACATACAGAGAAACCCTGTTTCGAAAAACCAAAATCAAAACAAACAAAAAACTACCCCAACAAACTACTTCCTCCATTATGCTAATGACACACTGATTTAAAACACATACACACACACACACAGAACTTTCCAGATAACATCATTCAAGAGAAAAAAGATGGCAAACTAATTTACATATCAGAATGATTATGTCATTTCTGAGATATCCAAAAAGGATAGCATTATTTTTTTTTTATTATTTTATGTATGAGTGTTTCTGCCAGTGTGCATGTTTGTGTACCATGTTCAAGCTCATGGCCCAATGGAAGCCAGAAGAGAATATTAGATTCCTAGAACTAGAGTTACAGATAGCTATGAGCCACCATATGGATGCTGGTAATTAAACTCAGGTTCTTTGGGAGTTCTTAACTCTGAAGCCACTTCTCCAGTCCTTACATTATTTCTTTTTCATTTGTTTTTCAAGACAGAGTTTCTCTATGTAGCTCCAGTTAGTTGTCCTGGAACTTGATCTGTAGACCAGGCTGGCCTGTCTCTGCCTCCTGAGCACTGAGATTAAAGGAGTGTGCTACTATGCCAGGCTTCCACATTATATTATTTCTTAATCAAACCAAATTATTATAATATTAAAGAATATAATAAAAGTAAAAACTTAAAGACAATTATATATAAATTTACTATAGATTTCTGTTCTAAAATAAATAACAAAGTTCTGAATGTAAAACAAGATACAACTCAGGAATGGCTTGATGATATTCATGTGAAAAGTTTAAAACTAAAGAGATTGCTCAAAGGTTAAATCATCTTTGTTCTTCCAGAGGACCAAGGTTCAATTCCCAGAACGTATGTGGCAGCTCAAAACTGCCTGTGTAACTCCAGATCCAAGGGTTCTAGAACCCTAATATACAAACACATGCAGGCAAAACTAATGTACATTTAAAAAGTACATAAATTACTTGAAGTTTAAATGTTTAATCAAAACACATCTCCCCTCAAACATAGTCCCACTAAGTAGCTCTGATTGTCCTGAAACTCACTGTAAACCAAGCTGGCTTCAAACTCACAAAGGTCTGTCTATCTCTCTCAGCTTCCCAAATGCTGGAAAATTAAAGACTTGAACTACTATGTGCAGTTCATTTTTTTCTTTAATATGCTACAAATAAGGTAAAATTTACCAAATAACATTAGGAAAATAGGGTTCAAAGACATATCAGAAAAGAAGGCATGTAATATTTCAGGAGCCAGCCAGACATGCCTTTAATCCTGGCAGGTAGGGGCAGGCAGATCTCTTGAGTTTGTGGCCAACCTTGTCTACAGAGTTTTCCAGGACAGCTGGGCTACACAGAAAAGACTCATGTCTCAACAAAACCAAAACCAAACCAAAGAATTCAGGAACCACGGGACCAATGAAATGGTTTGTTGAGTGGGGATGCTTGCCTCCAAACCTGACAGTTAAGTCAATCCTTGGGACTTTATATGATAAAGAGAACGGTCTAGATTGTCCTGTGAACCCCTCCCCCCATACACACACATACAGAGAGAGAGAGAGAGAGAGAGAGAGAGAGAGAGAGAGAGAGAGAGAGAGAGAATGAATAAGAATATGAATTCATTAGTGAGTTCAAGATCAGCCTGCTCTACATAGCAAGTTCCAAGCCAGCCAAGGCTAACATGGTAAGACCTTATCCCTACCCCGAAAAAAGCAAGGGCTGAAGTATGTGGCTCAGTGGTTTGAAACACTGGCTGCTCTTCCAGAAGACCCAGGTTTGAATCAGGGGTCATCTGTAATTCTAGTCTAAGAAGATTCAACACCTTCTGGCCTTGCAGGTACTAAATGCATGTAACACAGACTTACATGCAGACAAAACACCCATACACATAAAAAAAATTTTTTAAGTAAAAAATTGTTTCTATCTATTCAACAACAAAAGAGACTTTGTTCTTTTTCAAAAGACATTCAATACCTGGTGTTTTAAACTAAGAATTGTTAGAACTTTATTATACACAGATCTTTCTAATGGTTTAAAAGCTCAGATCAGTTGTTTTGTGATACATACCTACAAAGGAAGGGGATATAAAAAAAGACAAATACTAGACAGCCAGTGATAGTACATGCCTTTCATCCCAGCACTATGAGTTGAAGGCTAGCCTGGTCTACAGAGTGACTTCCACGACAGCCAGGAAAAACACAAAAAATCTTGTCTAGATAATAACAAAAACAATACAAAACCTGGGGGGTGGGGGCGGGAACCAATCGAGGCGAAGGTGGTGCACTACCTTAATCCCATTGCTTAGGAGGCAGATCTCTGTGAGTTTGAGGCCAGTCTGGTCTACAGAGCTAGTTCCAGGACAGCTAGGGCTGTTACACAAAGAAACCCTGTCTCAAAAACAAAACAAAAAAGACAAATACTTGTTTTTTAATGATTTATTTATTTTTACTTTATGTGCATTGATGTTTTGCATGCATGTTATGCCTGTATGAGGGTCTCAGATCCCCTGGAGGTAGAGGTACAGGCAGGTTTTTGTTGTTGTTTATAAAGTGCCATATGGGTGCTGGGAATTGAACTCAGGTCCTACAGAAAAAGTCAGTGCTCTTAACCATTGAGAAATCTCTCCAGCCCCATATACTTGTTTTTAAGTATTATTTTTGAAATTGTTGAATCATTCTTTTTTAAAAAAAAATACTTATTTTTATTTTATTTATGTGAATTGGTGTTTTGCCTGCATGTATAAGTGTGTAAGGGTATGGAAGGGTGTCAGATCTTGGAATTACAGTTAGCAGCCATGTGGATGCTGGGTATCAAACTCAAGTCTTCCAAAAGAAGAGTCAGTGCTCTTAACTGCTGAGCCATCTCTCTAGTCCCAGAGTCACATTCTTTCCTTTAAATTTCCCTTAATATTAATTTATACTTATTTGATTGAAAATATAAAGGAAGCATTTGCATTGCAGAATTCCTGTACAAGTAGGTATAGATAGTACCTGCTTAATTGTTTTAAATACTCCGGAATATGAAGAAATGCCACTTTCTGATAAAGTTTCCTGGTAAGCACACTCTATTATACGTATGTTTTCCCTAAATGTCTGTATACATATCATGGTGCCAGAGGTCAGAATAGGGTGTGAACCACCATGTCGGTATTGGGAATCAGAACTTGGGTCCTATGCAGGAGTAACAAATGCTCTTTAACAGCTGGGCCAATTAACAGCTCTAAATCTACTATTCTTATCTTAGTGGAATTCTATATTTCTATAATAAAAAATTACCATATAACATGAAAACTACTATACTAAATTATCCTATAATATTGTACCCATAACTTTCAACTTAGGATTCTATTATTCTATTAACTAAAAGTTGTCAAGGGAGAATAGTCTAAAACCTCTTCCAGTTTATGTAAAATTCAAGCAATAATTCTTTAGGCTAAAAATTACAATAAATGCCACCTATGTTGTTTCTCAAATGAATTTTGCTAAATTATTTGAATTCAAACTAGAACTGTCCATCAGAATCATCCAAGAAACTCTAAAAATAACAGCTAAGCCTCATTCTCAAAAATTCAGCAGAAGGCACATAAATGTAATTTTTCTTTAATGAGTAAAATTTAATTCATATAACTTTGATGCATATCCTCAATAAAGAACCATAAAGTAATCAGGGAGTGGTTGTTCATGTCTATAATCCTAGAATTCCAGAGGCCAAGGCAGAATTGCCTCAGGTTCAAGGCCAGCCTGGACTATAAATTATATACCTTGAAACCTAACCACACTCCCAACCTCACAGAAAATAAATGAACAGACAATAGTATAAATAATAGCTAGTATTAAAAGATCAAAAGCAAAAAGACAAAAAAGAGAAAATTGAGAAATATAAGTGTGAGAAAATATTATGTGGCTGGAATATGGGATACAGTGCTTATCTTGTGTATACAAAGCCCTGTGTTTGATCCTCCTCAGCACTATAAATTAATTAATACACCCCAGCTTCGGGTTTTTTGTTTTGAAACCCATGATAGAAAGACAGCAGACTCACCAAGTAGTCCTCTAACCTTCGTAAGTGCTGTAGTAGGCAAACAAACACACACACACACACACACACCATACACACATAATAAAAAGGTTCAATTTAATAGAAATACTTAAATCAAGTTAGCAAAACCTTTAGCAGATAACATAAACAAGCAGACCCTAAATTTTATTTACTTTTACATTTTATGCAAAATTAAGCAGAGTAACTCCTGTGATTTCTGGTACTCTGTATATACACACATCTAAGACTTTAAACACTGCACTGTAATTATTTGCACTGATGTCTCCTCAACAATAGTCCTCTCCAAAGCAGCAACTGACATATTTTTCATTATTGTCTGTAAAATAAATTCATAGTGATTAGCACACATTATGCAACTAGTTTAGTTCCCTAAGCGATTATCTTCAGCATCATAATAAAACTTAGACCAAATTTGTTTTGTTTTGAGACAGAACTCTGTGCAGTCCCAGCTGTCCTGGGATTCACTCAGGCTTGCCTCAAACTCACCTGCCTCTGAATCCCAAATGCTAGGATTATAGGTGTACAAAGTATGTGCTACCACCATCTGACTCTAATTATTTTTTTTTAATTTGGCAAATTTATTTTATGTATATGAGTGTTCAACCTGCATGTACAACTTTATGCCAGAAGAGAACATCAGATCACAGATGGTTATGAGCCACTAAATGGTTGCTAGAAATTGAACTCAGCAACTCTGCAAGAGCAACCAGTGCTCTTAACTGCTGAGCTATCTCTCCAACCCCTCTATGACTTTTCAGAAAATAAAACCTAGATGGCTCAGCGGTTAAGAGCACTGACTCTTCTTTTGAAGGACCTGAGTTCGATTCCCAGCATCCACATGGCAGCTAACAACTGTTTGTAATTCCAAGATCTGACACCCTTACACAGTTATACATGTAGGCAAACCATCAATTCACATAAAATAATAAAAATAAATATTTAAAAAAGAAAATAAAACTTAAATTGGGTCTGATGGTGAATGTCTGTACTGCTAGCATTCAGGAGGCCAGGATAGGATGGCAAAGTCATCCTTGACTACAAAGCAAGCTTGAGATATGAGATCTGAAATATGCTTTTCTTCTAGGTCAAAACTAAGTAACAAATTTCACTGCTTTAAAGCAGAAGATGTAATCCACTAAAGGAACACAAAATCCAGTTAAAAGTTGGAAGAGTAGGGATGGAAAGGAGGGGGTAAAAACACTAACAGAAGAACTGTCAGAACAGCTATCCAGCAAAGCATTATAAATGCTTTTTAAAAGGAGATGAAACAATTTTTTGAGGCAGGGTTTAGTAGAGAAAAAAAAAATAAAAAAATACTCAAGTGCAAATTTTTGAGTAGCTAGAAATACAGTATGATTAGAATGGCTAAATATAGCAAACAGCTACAAAAGAGGTCACCAATAAGAGTGATCTGTAGTTCCAGAGGTCCAAAATAAAGACATGTAATTCTCATAGTGTCAAAAAAAAAAAAAAAAAAAAAAAAAAAAAAAAAAAAAAAAAAAAAAAAAAAAAAAAAAAAAAAAAAAAAAAAAAGAACAAAACAAAACAAAAAACTTACTTCTAAGTAAAGGTGAATCATGCTTTGGGAAGAGGCAAAGCTGTATATATTACAGGTATTAGAAAAACCCATAATACTAAGTTAGGCACACTTGCAATCCTCAACACATGAAGGCTTAGATAATTATATTCTGGAAGTGTATGGTCTGCATTAAGCAGGATGGCAAACATAATTAATCAATTCCAGCACTAGAGAGGCAGAAGTAGGTGGATCTCTGCACTCTACAAGTTCAAGGCCAGCCTGCTATAGCATCAAGTTCCAAGGCCAGTTGGGGCCACAAGGTGAGGATATGTATATCAGATTTAAATTCTTCTGCTTAAAACCTTTCTAGAGCTAGGTGGTGCTGTCAAATACCTTTAATCCCAAAATTTGGGAGATAGAGGCAGTCCTTTCTCTTGAGTTTAGACACAACCCTATGTCCAAACACCAAAAAGCCATAAACAAAAGCAAAACACCTTTCTAGAACCTGAATGTATAGAACAATAAATACGTGGCATTTGCACAGAACTCCATTATTTACAACAGTTTGGTGTCTTTTTAATAATTCAACTACACTGTGGGGTGGTCCTCAATAATCTGGATACACACACAAAAAAAGCATAAATCACATACTAGTTTCTATAGAGAGCAATATTAGTGGTAAATAAAGCAGGCAAAGTTGTAAATGTTCTTGGATTTTACTATTGAGACAGAGTCATATTGTACAGGCCCTGAACCTAGATATCCTATCTTTTATACTGAGATAATACTGACATTAAAGACATGCACCTCCAAGCTCAGCTCTGTTTACTTGGTAATACTGTAAAGTTACTAAAGCTTTGTCTAATTTTCCAAGATGATCTGAAAAGAGATAATGCAAAGTATGTTATTTTAAATATAGCTTAGAAACTTTTTAGCTATATAAGGCCAAAAGAAATATGTTTGTAAATTAAGTCTGACCTGAAGGTGACTAGCATGCAAGCTCTGGTTAAATAACTGAATAAACTCAGGCTGTTTCCATGGTCAAGAAAATGGGAAGAGGACGGGGTCAGGAATTTGTGATCTAAAATTGATGCCAACAATATTAATTATTCTCTTTATTAAATACAAATCATAAAAATTACTAAAGAAAAATTATTAATTAAAGAATGAACTGCATGCAAAACAAACGATCTCATCTGCAAATTTTACCCATATTTACAGCAGTACTGTAACAGTACAGTGTTAAACAGTTTAACAGTCTTACTTCTGAAGTCTACCTAGAAAATATCTTACTAGACAAAAATATCAAATTGGAAAACATATGGTGTAACATTCACATAAAGTCTAAAAATCTACAAAGTATCACTCACATTGATATGCACTATGAGTATAAAAACCTAGGATCAGAGACAGTGAGATGGCTCAGCAAGCAGATAAAAGGCACTTATCACCCCAATCTTGACAACCTGAGCTCTAATCCTTGGACCCGCAGGGTAGAAGAAACAACTCAGAATGCACAAATGCACATTGTTTTTTGTTTGTTTGTTTTGTTTTTTGAGACCTATACAGCCAGGTGTGGTAGCAAAGCCTTTAATCCCAGCACTCAGGAGGCAGAGGCTCACCAGGCCTACATAGTTTGATCCTGTCTCAAACAAAAAAGGAATATATACAAATAGGGAAAATTGCCCCTGGGAAAAAACATGGGACTGGAAAGAGGTACAAAATGGATATAAATTGTAACTGTACTACAATGCCCCCACTCTTGGGTTTTGTTTTTGTTTTTGAGATAGAGGATTTCTCTGTTTAACAGCCCTGGCTATCCTTGAACTCAGAGATCATCCTGCCCCTGTGCTGGGATTAAACTGGGGGGGGGGGGGGCGTTTAAAGCTTTGAAAGTAGTTACATGGGCATTTTGTTATAGTACTGTTAAGTACTTGTTCCTACATATTTACCATATTAATAAAATCCAAAGTTGGTCCCAGCACGCATATTGTATGGCTGCATACACATGTGGTACCTGCATTCACATGTACAAACCCAAACACAGACACATAATTTAAAAATAAAACTTAGTTGGGGGGCTGGAGAGATGGCTCAGCGGTTAAGAGCACTGACTGCTCTTCTAGAGTCTTCTAGAGGACCTGAGTTCAATTCCCAGCACCCACATGGCAGCTAACAACTGTCTCTAACTTCAAGATCTGGCACTCTCCCAGACATGCAAGCAAAACACCAATGCACACAATATAATAAACATATTTTAAAAAAAAAAAACTTAGTTGAGTATGATAGCACACATTTTTAATCTCATCACTCAGGAGGCAGATGTCTAAATTTGATGCCCGCCTGGTCTACTAGTCTACAAAGTGAGTTCCAGAACAGCCAAGGCTATGTAGAGAGATTCTCCCTCCAAAAAAATAAATAAATAAAATAAAAATCAATTAATTAAATTCCAAAGTGAAAAATTTAAGAATATTTGTGGCTATGCATCAGTCCTGTTAGGGGCAAATTAAGTTAATCCTATTGGGGGAGGCGTTCAAAGACATCATACCACCACCATTTCTGATCAGTTCTAATGTCTTGCAGCATAGAATTTTGGAGTCAAGTAGACATAGTCTAAATATCACTTGTGGGGCTTAGAGGAATAGTTCAGTGGTAGAACCTGTGCCTCATATGAGGCTCTAATGTCTCGTGACTGGAAGAAAAAGAAATCTTGGTCATCTACAAACTGACCATAAACAAACTGTCAAACTTCTTAAAGCCTATTTTACCCATTGCTTTAAGGTTAGTATTACCCAAATGACTCAAATACTCAGAATAAGATTTAATGAAAATAATGGTGTAAAGGAGTATCTAACCTCAGATTTCCCTTATATGACTTAGAAACAGTAAAGGGTACAATAACAGTAATTTCATTTTTACTTACAAAAGCAAAGTAAGAGATACTGCCCAGGCACAGGGGGTAAAAATCAGTTTTACTATCACAAGATGATATAAAGTACAGATAAATTATTCATTACTTTACTTTCAAAATGATCTTCATTATTGTTACTCTAACAATCAATAGTTACTGAGTACTTACTACGTGCTAGGTATTATCCCCAGGTTATTTAAATGCACTGACTCATCTGATACATGAAATCAAACATTTTATACAAGCTATTAAAAAAATATTATGAACTAAAAGAAAAAGTTTCTTTCAAAAAAAAAAAAATTTGGAAAGGTTGCCTGAAAAAGGACAATCTGCTACTCAGGCTTAAAAGGTTCCAAGGAAGGACAATACATAGTAAAAGTACCATGAAGAGGCCTGGGAAGTAGCACTGAACATACAGTAGCTTCCTAAGACTAAACTACAGAAGACATGGCAGGCAATAATAAAAAGGCAATAATAAAAAGGATAGGACTTGAGAGGAGTTAATAGTAGAGAGTGTGGAAATGACAATGACATTATACGCTTAAGTGAAATCATCAAATACTGTATTTTTTAAAAAGGTAGAAAGTGGCGGGGTGCACTCCTTTAATCCTAGTTACTTTGAGACCAGCCTGGCTACAGAGCAAGTTCCAGGGCAGCCACAGCAAAACAAACCCTGTCTCAAAAACAGAAAACAAAAAAGGTAGAAGCAATTAGGAAAGATACACACATACCACAAACATACACAAGATTTTAAAAAGATGAGAAAAAGAAAAATGACTTCAAAAAATAAAGAATACCATTTAATACTAACTAAGCTAACAACTATTAAGTACCAAATTTTACCACAAAGAATTTTACATTCCCATATATGTATCGCTGGAATTATTTAAATATGATATTTCATATAAGGATTAATATTTATTAGGGGAGAGTCTAAATTATAATCACTATTGTTTTTATAATTTTTTAGCTCTTTAACTATAGAAAAACAATTACAAAAGCCACCTAAAAGCTCTCTAATGGGCTGGAGAGATGGCTCAGCAGTTAAGAGCACCGGCTGCTCTTCCAGAGGACCCGGGTTCGATTCCCAGCACCCACGTGGCAGCTAACAACTGTAGTTCCAGTTCCAAGCAAACACCAAGGCAAATAAATAAAATAAATAAATAAAGTTTAAAAAAAATTTTAATAAAAAGCTCTCTAATAAAAAGATCAGCTTCCAAGATGCCAATTAAAATAATCCATCCAAGCTCAAGACCCTCATAAAATTGCCAACGCCCCTTAATCAACAAAAAAAATATAAATTACTATGCCCAAATTCCCAAAATATTACTTATAAGCATTTATTTTCATTATAAATAGTTAATAGTCATAATCAATCTCTTGAAAAAACAGAGAATATGGTATAAAAATGATTTAAAAACCTTGGCAGCTCCCTGGGTGGGAGGTGGGAGCCTGGCCAGCAGCAGATAGACTCAGCTAGCGTATGGGGGGGGGAATAACTCACATTGGTGCCAATTATCACTGGAATTATTTAAATATTTTATATAAGGATCAATATTAGGGGGAGAGCAAGGACTTATAGACATAAAGAGCAATTTTAGGAGATTTGGAACTTTTGCCCAGGGCCTTCAGCTTCCTTCTAGAGAGATTAGGAACGAAGTAGGATATCTGGTTGGTATTTTCAGGCCTTGATCAAACCTGACCACACCTCATCAGGAGTTAAATCTTTTGAGGTCATTAAGATACGCTGAGGTCACTAGCGTTTCTCTCTATAACCCCAACATTCCACTACATATATGTAGCTAATGAAAAACAATAAAAAGTAGAGTTTGGTGTGGTGGTGCACCTCTTTAATCCCAGCAATTGAGAGGCAGAGGCAGGCAGATGGTTCAAGGGAAGCACAGTCTACATAGTGAATACCAGGATTTCCAGGACTATATTGAGATCATGTCTTTAGAAAGGGGGAGAAGGGGGCTGGAGAGATGGCTCAGCGGTTAAGAGCACCATCTGCTCTTCCAGAGGACCCGGGTTCGATTCCCAGCACCCACATGGCAGCTAACAACTGTCTGTAGTTCCAGTTCCAGGCAAACACCAAGGCAAATAAATAAATAAATAAATAAAGTTAAAAAAAA